>JAQZBX010102606.1:0-11143 GCA_029593785.1 Cabassous unicinctus | reverse complement strand
CCTCCTCCTCCTCCTCCTCCTCCTCCTCCTCCTCCTCCTCCTCCTCTGCCTCCAAGAGCTGGACCTTCCCCACCTCCCCCACCACCACTTCCCAACTCCTCTCTTCTGCCTAACCGCGGAGGGCCTCCTTCTGCTCCAACAGCCCCAGGACTCGTGCCTCCCCCTCCCCCTGGACCCCTCTTTGGAGTTGGCTCTTCTTCTAGCCAATGTCCTCGAAAGCCAGCCATTGAGCCCAGTTGTCCTATGAAGCCCTTATACTGGACTAGAATACAAATAAGTGATAAAAGGTAAGCTAAACTCTCTTTGTTCTCTGCTTGTAAATTCCTAAGCAACATTTTTATCCTCTATCTGTTCAATATCTGCTCAGTGTAGCACTCATTCTCAAATATAGTGTTGTGAATGCCTTGGGATAAACAAGATTGCAGTATTTGGGGAAGAATGTTTGTCTCCATCAAATCTCTTTTGTATTCTCCATGGATTGACGATGGGAGAAACCATGCGCTCAGTCTCAGATACTTCTGTAAGGTAAATGTTCCGTTTTACAAACCAGAAAAGAGTCCAAGTCTTAGTTAGGGTCTTCTCCAACATCCCTGCAATTAGTGAGTAATCATAGAGAAATCAGCCGAAAATCTATACTACAGATTCACTGAAGATTTTTAGAATATCTTTTATGATTGATTGCCTTGTATATTAACAGTATCGTTAACCCTGTGATCTGGATATTTAACAGATATGGATATTTTTCTTTTTTTGTTGAAAGAACCAGACATAGCTGAATCATTAAGTTTTCAGGCCAGAGAGGAGTCTTAAAAACTCTTTCTGCTTGAACTCTGGTTCCCCTAACTGCTAAATGCCCTCATGTCTTTATCCTTTGTTTTTCCTCAGAGAAAGTGTCAGTGTGTGGATAGCTAACAAGTATCTTCCATTCATAGAGGATGGGCTGAAAGGCAGCAAGATACAGTTGCTTGAAAATTTCCATCCAAATAGATTTGAATTTGATTTTTTTTTTTCCTGCCGCATTTCTGAGCCTGTAAGGAGGATGATAAGAGAGGTGTTGAATTGCTTCTTGACCACTCTCTAGTTTTGGGATTCATTTGTTTGCAATGAACAGCAAATATAGAACACATTTTTGAACTTAAATTTTTGTGCTTATTGCCTAAACCAAGGTGTGGTGGTGAATTTTTCATTTTATATAGCATTTTGCCTGTGGAAGGGGTTACTGAACAAAATAACACGCAATTCACGATTATAAAGCAATCGAAAATCATTATAGGAGTGGGGACTGCTTTAAAACTAAGCATATGGTGAACTAAGTTAATTATGTGCTTCATATCGTCCCCTTTCCTCTCACCAAGAAAAGAAGGGCCAAGAGTTTATTTGGGGAAAATCCTGATACTTTTCAGTTTCCCAAATGAACTGTTAAATAAACATGAGATGATCCTGAAATAGCTCCTAACATTAGCTGAAGTATTAGTATCCCCCTTTTCCCATTCAAAACTCAGATGACATTTCCTAAGAAGCAATTTCCCAGAATATTTATTTTGAGTCATGTTCCCTTATTAGAATTCTCAAATTAGTGTGCAGTCATTCCAGGGTGATGAATCCCACCTGTGAGCCCTGGCGTAGCCAACTCCTACAGCATACAGAGCTGCTCCCCACCTGCGTCTCACTAGTCTGCCTCCACTTCATCCCCGGCAAGACTTCATGAGCGAGGAACACCACATACCATAGCAGCCCCATAACAGCACCGCTGGGAGATATTGGGCCTTCTCACACTGTTGGATAAAGGCAAGCTGGAGCTAATCACTGTCTGCAGTTTTTCCTCCTCGTGTCATTTGCCATTTTGAGAAGGAAAACAATTGAGTACTCAAGCTCTGTTTCACCCTAAATCCAGGGATTCAGCTTTTAGCAAAATGAAAAGTAGATGAATGTGCTAAACTTTCCCAACCTGGGGCATGAGGAGACCCTGGTTGGTTGAACACATCAGCTCTGAGCTTGACTTTGGGGCATAGGGATACTGGGCTCCCCCTCTGTGATGTGTGAGGACTTCAACATGGTTGCTTCCTGATGGCACCATGTATTTAGTCTCTGATTTATTATGGGTCCCTCGATTTTTTTTTTCTTTTTTTTAATTTTTGAGCACTACCACATCTTTTAAGCTAAAATGATCTAAAGATTCTGTGTAGTATTTGTTTACAGACAAAAGTAAAGGTGTTTTGAATGCGTTCTTTTGAAGGGGATGAAGTGGTATTTAATATTTCATGCAACCAAAGGGGTAAGCACTTTGCATAATGTACACATGGTAAATTTTGGTCTTCTGGGGACCAGGAGCAAAATATACATTCTCTCCATTATATATGCACTGCTTCTCATCCACCTAGATTGTTTTTCAAAACTAGCATGAACTACTATTTTCCCTTTGCCAATTTTGCCTTCTTTGGTGTCTGTTATCTGGTTTCTAGAGTAGGAAAGAGATATTTCATTGAAGAAAAAGAAATCTTCCTCTAACTACCTTTTTGGCTTCCTCATAACTATTTTCCTCTTCTTTCCTTTTGGGCTGGAATTGTCTTTTCAGTGGTCAGAAAACAGTTGACCATTATGACAGATGGTTCATTGCAAATGGGTCCTTGTTATTGCCCCACCAAATGCCAGCTGCTCCCAGCTCACTGAGAGGTGGCGCTCCAAAGTTCTTCTGTTCAGCATTGGAAAAAAAATTGTTAAAAATGGTGATGACATGCTCAACCTGGCTCTCAAAGCCAATTTACTCCCAAATATGAGTGAATTATAACCTTAGTCATCCTGGCCTGAGTTGCATTCGTGGTGCTGGGGCCAAGCACTTGAGGTGCACGAGGTGGGGATGGGTCTGAGCAGTCTGCCTTACACACTGCATTACCCCCTCTAGGGTCCCTCCCCTTATTTGCTCAGGAACCTTTCTGAAGCCCAAACTGGCAGCCCTTAACATGCTGCATGCTCCAGAATTACCTGGCTCTTTCCCAATCAAGATTTCCTTTCCTTAGTGCAGCTGAGATGAGCACTTAACACTCAGTGTGTTGTGTTTAAAAGTGAAGTGAGTGGGATTGTGGGCTGGCTGAGGAAGGAGCACATAGCTGCTCTTCATTGGAAACATTCTAGCTCTTGGTTTGGGTGAAGTTTCCACAGGTGTTCATTATAGTGTCATATTTCATAAGCTAAAGATGTGTAACATATGGATATATATGCTCTTAAATGGTTCAAATATTGTATTAGAAAAAATGATTTTTTTTAAAGTGGAGGGGAGAAAAAAATGAATGTGGTCAGAACCAAAATGTCATGTTTCATGGGAAGGATAGAATTATAGCAAAATGTGAACAGGCAGATCTGAAAGTAAGTGTTGCCAACTGTTTTTAATGTGAAAATCACTGATACCAAAATTTTGTGAGCTGCCCCATATAGTAAGTTGTCTTTTTTGTTTTCACTGACTGAGAAAATATATATGGAAAACAAAGGTAACTATATTTAGATGTTATAAATAACATATATGTTTGAAAAACAATAAATGTGTAGATAATACTTTATTTTTTTCTGCCTTTAGGCATTAAAATGTTTTTGTTTTTGTTTTTAAAATAGAAATTAAGAAAATAGGTATTTAGGAGAAGATGCTTTCTGATTGAAGGGAGCCTGGGCAGTAACCCATCTGAATCCACCCTCAGAGACAGTCCTTCTGCACCCACATCTTCCCTTTCTCTATTCCAAAACTAGGGTGCTCTGTTTCTATAGGAAGATGAAACAAAACAGTCTCCCCAAGCCTTCTTTTAGTCAAAATCCCCATGGGACTGGTGCTGTGGGGGAGCTTTTTAGTTCCTTTTGTTGTTTTTGGTGGTGGTGGTTTTGGAGATTGGTGATTATAAATCAAGTTTTTTTGTTTATTTGTTTTTATTTTTCAGGTACCAGGGGCCGGGGATTGAACCTGGGACCTCATATGTGGGAAGCTGGTGCTTAACCACTGAACCACATCAGCTTCTCTGAGTTGTTGTTTTTTTTTTCTTGTTTGTTTGTTTGTTTGTGTTTTTTTCCCAGAAGGCACCAGGAACTGAACCCAGGACCTCCCATGTGGGAGGCGGGAGCTCAGCCACTTGGGCCATATCACGTGTTTTTTAAATGGGCAAAACCTGTTGCAATATTAAGGGTCCTCTAAGTTTACCTGACCTAATCCTGAAAACTATATTTAAAACTAGTAGAAAAAAACCAGAGGGTCAAATCTTCACCTTAGCTCTCTATTTTCAGTCTGTTTAAAAATATCCCATCCGTGTCTCAAAACTGGCTATCGTTTTGGTCTTCATATGATGCCCATCTTTGACAGGTATGGAAATGCCACCAGAATAAGAGGAGCAGCTTGCATGGCCTCAACACTGTGACTCCCAGGAGGTCTTATCCCACAGGGTTTCTCTGGGTCCTTGATTGAATCAAATGATCATCCTTTTGGAGGATATGTGTTTGCTTTAATATTCTCTAGTATATATTTTAATTTTTAAAATTTAATTTGTTTTTACATTTATTATTTTTTTTTATATTTTTTTATTCATTTTAAACCCCCCCACCCCCCGTTTTTGCAATTTTTGTGTCCATTCTTTGGGCAATTTTCTGTGTCTGTTTCCTTCCCTCTCCTCTCATCCTTTACCTCCTGTCTTCACCTGGGTACAATCCTGGGAACCTCCGATGTGCGAGAGAGGCATTCTGCCACTTGCGCCACCTCAGTTCCTGGTTTTTTGGCGTGTCTCGTCTTGGCTCTCCCCTCTGTCTCTCTCCTGTTATGTCATTGTCTTGCTGCTTGGTTCAGCGGGGCCCTATGGCTCACCCACTCGCGGGATCTGACGGCGCGCCCATGTACCTTCTATATTTTTCTTTATTTTACTGGGAGGTCCCAGGGAACAAACCCAGGTCCCTCCACATGGGAAACGGACACCCAACTATTTGAGCCACATCCACCCCCTGCTATATCTCTTAAGGCTGACCAAAGATACCTAGAGTTACAATCATTTCCCACACAGGATGGTCATATAATAAATCAGGCTTGGTTTATCACCAGCATTCTAAAAACGAGACCTAGGGAGAAAAACTAGGTTTGGGGACACATGCACGGTTTCTAATATAGCGAATGTTTAGCCTACCCTGATTATCACAAAATCAGTACAGTGAGAATATTCACATTCTAGTATATTTTTACTTTAAAAAATTTGTAACATGAAGCTTTTCTCCAAGATTTATTAGGCTTCTATGTGGTTTTTAAAAAGGAATTTGAAAAGAAAATGAATTAGAAATTGCCTTATATTATATTTTCTTCTGCTATGGTTCTTAGGTTTAACTTGTCATTTTCTTTTTTAAGCCAAAATGCTGCACCAACCTTATGGGATTCCTTAGAAGAACCTGATATTCAGGATACTAGTGAGTTTGAGTATTTATTCTCCAAAGACTCAACTCAGCAGAAGAAAAAACCCCTGTCAGAGACCTATGAGAAGAAAAACAAGGTTAAAAAGGTATGGCGTGATTATAGTAATAGTTATAATTATATATTTTTTGTCATACATGGGAATTCATTATGTGCTGCTGATTTGCTTTCTCTCCATTTTCAGAAAATGTTATGCAAGTTTTTGAGTCACAGATGGCAAAACACAATAGTTTGAAAACTCTGTGCTTGCTCTTTTGGTCATACCATCTGAATTTTCAAAATATTTTCTTAAATTTTTTAAGTAAATAGTAACACATATGTAACAAATTTTACCTTAAAACGGTAACCACTTTCAATTTTAATTTAATTTTAATCCAGACTTTTTTGAGCTATTAATTCTGTTGAAAAACTATGAATTTGCATTTAATAAAAGTAGTCCATAAGATATATGGAAAATAGATCTTATTCATTTATTTACCAATTCATTGGTTTAACAAATATTTATTGGGGATTTATTTGTCATAGGTGTTCTTATGAGCCTGCGCTGTTCAGTATGATAACCATTAGCCACATGTGGCTATTTAAATTTAGATAAACATTTTAATAAAAAAAACATTCGGTCCTTCAGTTGCACTAGCCACATTGCAAGTTTTGTTCTTGTGGCTAGTGGCTTTCATATTGGATAGCACAGATAAAAAACATTGCCATCATCACACCAAGTTCTGTTGGGCAGCACTGTCTAAGCATTTGAGATATATTGATGGGGGAAAAAAAATAATAGGACAACAACAACCAGCAAAGATCCCTGCCCTGTGGAGCTTACGTTACAATCCACGTGAAAAACAAAAATAAATCATATGGTAGAGAGGAGAGGGTGGATGAACCCTATCCGGGTGGGCATAAGGATACAATTTTACACTGAGTGTTCATGGTAGGTCTCACGCAGAAGGTGACTTCTGAGCAAAGACTTGATGACTTGAAATCTGAGAGCCACTGGGCAGCTGTCAGAGGACAGATTCACGGTGATCCTAAAAGAAGCCTTGTCAAATGTGCCTTTGGAATCAGACAGACCTGAGGTTGAATAGCAACTCTACCACTTAGATCACTTCTAAGTCAAACCTTTGTCTCTGTGCCTCAGTCCCCTGACCGTAACCTGAGCTCATATCTACTCATCATGTTTTCCTAAATGATTATTAAGTGAGGTAATGTATGTATCGTGTATCATCTATGTGTAGGTATAGTGCCTGGCATACTCTTAAGTGTTCAGCCACTGATGGCTGCTCTGGCTTTTTGCTTTTGTTGCTGCCACTGCTGCTATTTCTCTCTGTTAGTGTTTTGTTCGTAGCATAGATGGTGTTGTGGAAAAAAACATAGGACTTGGTTCTGCTGTTGACTTGCTGTGTGACCTTGGACTTGCTGTCTTCCTTTTCTAAGCCACATTTTCCCTTTCTTATAAAACAAGATTAACAGTATCTGAGTCTACCTGACCCACCGGGATGTTGTGTAGTATAAACCTAAAAGGGTTTGAGGAAGTGTTTTGAAAAATGCATACAATCTAATGATACTATTTCCTCTTAAATTAGACAGTGGGGTTCATTGACTCATTCATATATCAAGTATTGTTATGATTATGAAGGCAGCTGTATCTAAAAGTGGGGGGAAATACAGAAAAAGTCTGAATGCAGTTTTTTGTTAAATCACATCTTCCCACTGACTTGAATTATGAATGCAAATTATGAAAATCTTGATCATTTTTTTTTTTTTAACCTTCCAGGTAGGTACATTGGAATTGTATTTTCGTGAGAAAAACATGATCCTCAATAATAATATTAGAGAAAATCTTTGAAGGTCACATTTCATGGAACAATTTGAGTTTTTCTAATAAAGCAATAATTCCCAGTCAAAAAGTCAACTAATATGCTATGAAATGTAGTTAAAGCCAGCTTGGCTATAAGACAGCATACTCGCCTCCGTCTCATATGAATCTAACTACATTTCATTCATCTATAGAAAAGAAGACTATGTCCTCTTTTGTATGTCCCCATACAAAAGGCAAAAGGAGAATGTCTGTATTCCAGACAGCCTCAATTTGCCTCTTCCATGAAAGTGTTTCTGACTAACCAGAAATTACACTGAACATTTTCTTATGCAATATCTTAATTAACTTGCTTTTGTTCCCTATTTCTCCTTAAATTGCTATTACTCCTTTTGTTTCTCTCTGGGTGCTTGGTAACAGTTGTTTAATCATAAAACTAATTATTTCCGTTTTGGAGAATGAGTTTTTGTTTGTAAAACATCAAAGCATTTGGACATTTATTCTTATGTCTTATAATTGTTTGTGTATTCAAGAAAGGATTTTAACTAAGGCACTTAGTACTTGTGTTTATTTTATTTCTCTGTGGAGGGGGGAAAATACCCTTAACTTGAGCCCCTTAATGTTTCTGAACCGTGCCCATAGTATTATGCACGTGTGCAGGCCTCAGTTTTTTCTTTAAGTTGGGGCAAAAATGTAGATCTACTGGGCTTCATAGTCATGAGGCTGCTTGGAGTATTCAGTGATTTTTGTGGCCTACC
This sequence comes from Cabassous unicinctus, assembly GCA_029593785.1. Classification (NCBI taxonomy): domain Eukaryota; kingdom Metazoa; phylum Chordata; class Mammalia; order Cingulata; family Chlamyphoridae; genus Cabassous; species Cabassous unicinctus. Next base: position 3,144 of record JAQZBX010102606.1, on the reverse strand, counting down.
TTAAAACTGATGTTTTAAGTTTTAAAATGACGATCCATATCAATGCCAGAGAACTTAAAACCTGTCTCCTGCGAAACCTTCCTTATGTGTGTGTGGCCAGATTTCCAAGATTTCAGGATGGACCCGTGGGTCTATTCCAAGAATCAGATATTTGTTTTCTTTTCACCTGAAATGAAAATGAAAGTGAATTTTAGATTTTTTTGAGCGGTTGAGGAGTTTCAGCATTGGAGGCCGAGTCCTTCAGCTTAACCACAGAATGGTCCCCGTATTAGATGACCCAAAGAAGACTTGCTAAGTACATCTTTTTATAATGACTGAAGTGGAGAAAGAACGATGTATACTGGAGATTTTTTTTGATCCTGCATTCTGAATCTTGGCTATAGGGACTAAGCCTGCATTGAGAACTATATGTGAGCATCTCTTACGTGGAACTGATCTTCATTCCTCCATGCACCCACATTCCTATCTCAGGAATAACTGTCAGAATTGTCACTGGTGGTCTCAAGGTTTGGCTGAAGTCAAATACTAGTTTCAGCTCCTGTAATAGTATCTAAAGTTCCCATCACTGGCACTGGTTTAGATTAGAGTAAGTATATATGTCAAACAGGGCAGCAATTCCATTCTAAAATATCCTGTAATCTAAGAGTTAGAAGGAACTTTACCAGTCATCTGATTCACTCCCCTCATTTTGCACACGAGAAACTGAGATCTAGAAAGATCAAGTGACTTATAGGGTTCGCACACTTTTAATTGGGAAGACGTTGGTAATGACTGACACTTGAGAGAGATGTACAAGAGCCTCGACGTCTGTACAGCTCTCCTTTATTAAAACTCTAATTTGCCACACTGATGGTAACAACTTTTATTGGGCTGATTGATTTGAAGTTTATGAATGAGAGTAGCAAATGCAGTTACACTTGTGTGAATCCAAAATATTTTCCACATTTCCAGTTTTCTCCAGTGTCTTTCAAAAGGCAGGCAAATCTTTGAATAAAAAGATGCTTCACATATACCTCCAAACAAGAAACACTTAGATTTGGAGCAGCTGTTTTCCTTTCTATCTCTATCATCTCCATTTTAAATATTAGCTATAACTAAATAAATACTAATTATGATAAATTTGTATTGCACACTCTGGCAAGTGCCATTTTCATTTATAAGTGACACCAGACTGCTCTGACATGACAAACATAGCAGTTACCGAATTGAGAATCAGAGTTCAGAATGTCAGTGCTCAGTGGCACTACCAAAACTTGGTACTGTCTCCAATTATCCTCTCTTGTATAGCTTTCAGAGCAAGTCATTTAACCTCCCTGTGCCAGTTTCTTCTCTATAAAATTGGGAATTACAGCTCCTTACAGGGTTGTTGTGAGAGTAAAATGAAATTATGAGCTCATTTGAAAGCTTTGGGAACAATTTCTTAATCACCGTTGATTCCTGAGGTGGTTAGGGTTCTTAAAATAAGTTTGTCCATTCATGAAGCTATTCACAAACGGCTATCACTAGACTATTCCGATTTTTCCACAACTTCCTTAATGACACATTTGGATATCTAATAGTCCACCTCGCTTTGGTTTATATAATCTCCTTGCATTACAAAATCAAGGTTTCTACTGTCCGATGCCCATATTTACACAGTCTGTTACATTTGTTCCTGGGAAAGGTAGGTCAGCACCTTGATAAGGAGCCAGAAATCTACTTTCATTGTCTGAGATTCTTTTTTCCTGGTGCCTGTCACGGAAGTAGCTACCCTGATAAACTTTCCAGTTGCATTCTAAACTTGCCCAGCAACTTTTTGAAAATCAGCATGACCTGCCAATATTTTCCCTTTCTTAGAGTCCACGATCTCAATTTGAATTATAAATCATCTCTATGCTTGTTTCCTCCTCTGTAAGATATAGAAAAGAATTCCTCTCTTTCTGCCTTTTAAGTAGATATTTCTTAAGAATTAATGAGATAATGGCTATTCCCTGAGCACTTTGGAGGGAGGGGGGTGGTGATGGTTCAGCAGACACTAGTCTGTTGAAACTTCCTGGAGCCAGAAGCATTCAGCATTGATTGTAATTTGGTCACTTTGGCCAGGATCATAGCTGTAATTCTTGAATCCCAGACATCATGTCTCACTTTATTGGGGAGGGGAGAAGGGTGGAAAAAGAACATTGTTTGGAAGCCTGAACATAAATTTATTGGGGTTTCATAACCTGTTGCCTTCCAAGTTTACATAATTTCAGCTTTTGTGTACAAAGATAATTCTTCTGGACTGTCTTGGTAAGGTATGTGCTTTGCATTAATTTCTTTTCCCAGGGGTGGGGATGAGTTTGTCAACCCCTTCACAATTTCATGTGTTTGTAAGATGAGTGGTGGGCTGAGGAGATATCTTCTATAGAATATAGAAGTTAGGGAAACAACTAGCCCTTGTGTTGATTGTACCATTATCTGACCTTGGGGCAATTAGTGCTCTGCTCAGATTCCTTGAGTGACATCTGGAATGATTAGGGCTTTCCTTTCTTCAGCTTAAAGTCCTTTGACTGACTGAATTTGCCAAAAAGAAACAGGAGCTTCTACTCCATGACAGGCCTGGTTTTCAAAAAATCTACCTTGTAAACTTTACTTGGGGAAAAAACCCAGAAAGTTAAGCTGTACTTTTGCTTTATTTGCTTACTTCTTTTTAAAATGATGGTTAGAACTTGTCAAGTATAGAATCAATGATTCTTTCAGAATGTTGAATCTGAATGAATATTATTCTTGGAGTTCAACTATGTTTCTCTTGTTGGCTGTTAAACAGGGAATTCATCTGGATCTGTACCCCAAGCCAGCTGCACTACCATTAGGGCACTCAGTACCTGGTCCAGACCACAAGAGGGCATCTGAGATTGCTGAGCTACAAAGCTGGCTTCACTTCTGTAGTAGAGCGCTGAGAAAGGGAACTTAGGAAAGAATAACTGCCCCTCTGCATGCTCTTCAGTCTCATTAACCCCTTTACTGTGGACCAGGTGGCCAAATTTCACTACAAATCATCCATGCAAAATATTGGGAGCCAAATGAATATTAGTAGAATAGAAATCATTTACTAGGCATAGTTCCATTGCTTAGAATGAATGACTGCAGTATAAAAATGTTTGACAGGGAAGCGGGTGTGGCTCA
>JAQZBX010102605.1:0-11140 GCA_029593785.1 Cabassous unicinctus | reverse complement strand
TAACCAATGATGTAAAGCACTTATATTCAGAAAACTACAACTCATTGTTAAATCAAAAAAAGACCTAAATAATTGGAAGAACATTCCACGCTCATGGACTGAAAGACTAAATATCATTAAGATGTCAATTCTACTCAAATTGATATACAGATTCAATGCAATCCCAAAAAATATTCCACCAGCACTTTTTAAATAAATGGAAAACACGATTATCCAATTCATTTGGAAGGGTAAGGGGTCCTGAATAGGGAGAAACATAGTAAAAAGGAAAAGCAAAGTTGGAAAACTCTCATTTCCAGAATTTAAATCATATTACCTAGCTTCAGTGATAAAAAAAAACAGCATGGTACTGGCTAAAAGACAGACACAAAGACCAATGGAACTGAATTAATGGTTAAAAAACAGACCCTCACATCTATGGTCAAGTGATTTTTGACTAGCCTGTCAAACCCACCCACAGCTCGGGCAGAACAGTCCGTTCAACAAATGATGATGAGAAAATTGGATATCCATAGAAAAGAAGGAAAGAGAACCCCTATCTCACACCCTATACAAAAATTAACTCAAAATGAATCAAAAGTGTAAATATAAAAGCAAGAACCATAAAGCTTCTAGAAGAAAATGTAGGAAAATATCTTCAAGACCTGGTGGTAGATGGTGGATTCTTAAAGGAGATAAGAGGAGGACTGAGATGGACTACTGTTATTTAATGTATGTAGAAGTTTTAATTAGCTTTATTGTAAAAGTGTGGAAATGTACAGAGTTGATGGTAGCACATTATAGTGAGTAACAGCTGGTTTATAAATGAGGATATGGCTGAAAATGGTAGTCTAGGGATGTAAATGCCAACTGACAGAAAGCTAGAGAATAATCTAGGGACTGAATAGCACAGTAAACCCAGAGGTGAATGAGAATAGTGGTTGATGGTACAGATGCAAGAGTGTCCCTTTGTGAGCTACAGCAGATGTACATCAGTATTGCAGAGAAGCATGGGAAAAATACAACTGGAGTGACCTATGGAGTGTGGTTAACAGTACTAAGGTAATATCTTGCATTTATGCCAAAGATGTACTGTGTTGATAATGGGGGAGTATGGAAAATGTGTGCCAAATGTACGCTGTGGACCTGGTAATAATCAGATGATATTATCTCATAATCTGTAACAAATGTTCCACCACGGTGTGGTGTGTTGGTAAAGGGGTGTTGTTTGGGAATTCTGCACATGTGCATGATTGTTTTGTAAGTTTACAACTTCTGTCATAAAAATATATTTAGAAAATAATTATAGGATAGGTTGGGGGAAAATACACCAAATGTAAGATAAAGACTATAATTAGTAGTAAGATTTTGACAATATTCTTTCATAATTTGTAACAAATGTCTCATGACAATGCAAGGTGTTGGTGGAGGGTTGATGTACGGGACCCCTGTATAATATTATGAATATTTGCTTTGTAAGTTCACAACTTTTACTATACACTTATTGTTTATGTATGTTCATGTATAAATGATATAAAAATAAAAATAATAGGGTGGGGTGGGGGAAAATACTTTGGTTAGTAGTAATATTTTGAGGATGCTCTTTAATCATTAAAAATGTTTCACAACAATGCAAGGTATTGGTGGTAGGATGAAGTATGAGAGCCCTATATGATGTTGTATATGTTTGTTTTGTAAGTTCTTAACAATTACTATATACTTATTGTTTATGTATGTTCATGTATGAGTGATATAATTCAATAAATTAAAAAAATAAAATTAAAATTAAAAAAAAGTAAGGCTGCAAATTAAGGCTTATAATAATAAAACCCCTGTGGATTATGACCCAACACTACAAGTGTGCCAAAATCATTGCTAAAGATCAATATTCTGTCATTTACTCTGGATGAGTGTATTTGTTATCTATTGCTACATGACAAATTACCCTAAAACATAGTGTCTTAAAATAAACTGACTATCTCACAGAGTCTGTGAGTCAAAAATCTGAGAGTGGCTTAGCAGGGTGTTTTTCTTGCGTAGTTCGCATGCAAATGGCACAGGAGTGGCTGTCATCTGAAAGTCTGAATGAGGCTGAAGGATCCTTTTCCAAGATGGCGCCCTCACATCGCTGTTGGGAGAAGGCCTCAGCCCCTCACTACACGAATTCTCCATAGGTTCCCTGAGCATCCACACAACATGGCAGTTGATTTCCCCCAGAATGAACAATCCAAAAGAGAACGAGGAGACAGCCAAAGCGATATTTATGACAATCTCTGAAGTCACACTGTCACTTCTGCTTTATTGTACATGTTAGTGACTCACTTCAAAGGCCAGTCCACAATGAAGGGATGGAGAATGAGCCTCCATCTCTTAAAGGGAAGAGGATCAAGGAATTTGTAAACATATTTTAAAACCACCACAGTGAGGTATTTGGTGTCTTGGGGTGAGGGGAATTGTTAAGAAATAAACTGGGAAGTGGATGTGGCTCAAGCAGTTGGGCACTCGCTTACCACATGGGAGGTCCCGGGTTCAGTTCCCAGTGCCTCCTAAAGAAGATGAGCAAGACAGTAAGCTGACATGACAGGCTGGCACAGCAACATAATGCAACAAGATGATGCAACGTGACACAACAAGATGACGCAGCAAGATGACACAACGAAGAGACGCAGCGAGGAAACACAATGAGAGACACAACAAATTGGGAGCAGAAGTGGCTCAAGTGATTGGGTGCCTCCCTCCTACATGGGAGGTCCAGGGTTTGTTCCCAGTGCCTCCTGAAAAAGAAGACGAGCAGACAGTGAGCTCAAACAACGAGGAGGGAGGAATAAATAAAAAAAATAAATCTTAAAAAAGAAAGAAAGAAAGAAAGTCAGGATTCAGGATTATAAGTTCTCCAATTATTAACGGCTATATGAAAAGTTTCAGGGAATGCTTCTTAAAAGCAAATGGCTGCACAGTGTATATTCTGACACTGGTCATTTTTAAAAATGCCTCTGAGATGGTAAATCATGTAATCATTTGGCACCACATGTTTGTGTCATGTTTAAATAGCCGCACCTGATTTTGATGTGTGACCTGTTTGGTTTGGTTTTTCACAGATTACAAAACATTGAAAATTCCAAAGAGACTATTTTAGTGAAAATATAAAAAGGGGGGGGGGAGGAAATGTGTGCACTTTTATGTCCTTCATGGAGTTGTATGTTTTGAATTTATATCGTTGGTTAACCATTCTTTTTAATTAGTCCCAGAGCATTCATACTCTTACTGTCCTCTTTTTGGGAAAAGTCAGCAGCTCAGTAGAGAAACTATCCTAGTGCTAGGCTCAACAAATATTTTTAGATCAATTAGGAGTTGTTTGGCTGATCACTGTATCCTGAAAATAATCATTTATTTTCAGATTATGTTACACTATAAAGACTTTGCATTTGCATTTCATCAGACAGAATTTGAAAATTAGTCTCATGCAAGTTTTTATTTTAATTGGCAATGCAGGGCAGTAATTCAACAATTACTCAAATTCACACACACACACACACACACACAAATTCTGACCATTTATTCTGACCATTTTGCAGTGCTTCTCAAAGTCTAGTACCACTGGATCCAGTTAGTGATCTGCAAGCTGAGCTTCTGCTACAAAATCATGAACCTGTAACTCCTGCCTTTGTCTTACCAACAATTCCCAGCCCCATCCCATTCTTCAAGGCCCAGCTCAGACAACCTGCTTAGTCAAGCCTTTCCTGACCTCTCCAGGCTAAAAATATCCCCATCCCTACTCCTACCACCAACTTCAGCAATTAACTGTGTCAATCTTAGGTAATTCATCACATCTCACCCAAGCCATTTCTTTTATTTCTGCCCCACATCCACCTGTTAGTCCGGAAGCTTCTTGAGATCAGTTACTGTGTCATACCCCTTTGTATAGTCCCCCAGATTTTTAGCAGTATACTAGATATACAGTTGCTTATAATGAGCATATATGTTCTGAGTGATTATTTATGATAGTTCACTTTAAAATAGCACCATTTTCTCCTATAAATCCTAAGGTAATGATTCTGCAATGACAAGTGAGAACAAGAGGTCAGCAAGGTCAAATGCCCAACATAAGATAGTTCATAAAATAGATGTTTGAGAACCTTTGGCCTAGGATAACCCTTTGGTCTAGGATTTTGAAAATGTTATTAAAGGTGTGCCCAAACTGAATGAGGGTGGCGTCAATCCAATATGGCTTAAGTCCTTATACACAAAGGAAATGGGATGCAAAAAGAAAAGCCATGATAAGCAGTCAGAAGCTGGAAATTAAAGGGCCTGGAAGAGATACTGCCAAGTGCATTGCCATGTGACTGCAAAGCCAAGGAACCCTAAAGATTGACAGCCTGGCCAGAAGATACTGACCCCCGGGAGGAAGCAAGCCTTCTGGTCTCTAAAACCATGAGCCAATTAATTCTTGTTGTTAAGCCAACCCAAGGTATGGTATTTGTCTTAGCAACCAGAAAACTAAAACACCCTCCTTTCCACAGGGTAGCCTTCTGAATACTGAGAGTCACCTCACAAGGAATCCCATAATCAGTGTAATAGCAAACATTGTGGGTCCTAATAGCAAACATCAAGCATCCTGACCAAACCAAACTCAGCCCAGAGTTTGGCCAGAAGAAAAGTGATCCACAAAGAAGAAAATGCAGTAGCAGCAGCCTGCACCATTATCTTTACCATTTACAGAACTGCCAAATGTGTGCCAGGCAGAGTTTTCTGTGTCCTATCTACCTCTTCCATCCCTAGGAAATTCCCAGGTAGCCAGGACAGTCAGATAGGTTCAAAGGGAACCACCAAAAACACTGCATTTCTGTTTCTATCTCCAGGATGGACCTCACTCTTGCCACAAGGACATATTATATGTTCTGCTCAAATTTCAAGCATTTATTCTTCACAAGCTCTCTGCAGATGGTTCCCCTTCTACCTCTATTTAAGGGCACACCTTGAAGAAAACAAGGTGACCACTTTAGGAAAATCCAGTATTTAGAGAAGGAGAATGCCCTCTTTAAATGCCCAACACAAAATACCTAACTTTAAATGCCCATTACCTCTAGAACACATAGATTCAATTATGCAAATTAAATACCACATTAACCAAGGGCTCAGACCTAACATCACCAGTAATGGGGCAAAATGACATCATGTGCCCCTGATGTGATGTACAGAGGAGGACATAAAACATCATTTACATGGCATTCCTCCCAAAAATAAATCTCATTATGAAGAACACAGTAGTGAGGAAACACTATAGAAACTCAAATTGCTACAAAATAAATGGACTGTACTCTTCAAAATGTCAATGTGACCAAAAACAAAGAAAAGCAGAGTAAATGTTCCTGACTAAAGAGACATGACAACTGAATACCATGCGTAATCCTGGACTGAACCCTAGATTGAGGGAAGAAGTACTATAAAGGACATTATTGTGATAAGAGGTGAAATTGGGATATGAATGGTATATTAGACAATAGTATATCCATGTTACATGGTCCCATTTTCACTAATTGAACTGTGGTTATGAAAAAGAACACCCTTGTTCTTAGGAAATACATGCTAACTATTTAGGGGTAGAGGGTCCTAATGGGTGTAAGTTACTTTCAAATGTTTCAGAAAAAAACAATATGTAATACAGAGAATGGTGAAAGTGAAGACTATACAGAAGTTCTTTGCAATCTTTTTGCAACTCTTCCATAAGTTTGAAATTATTTTAAATTTAAGTCTTTAAAATTATACAAATTCAAATTCAATTTGCACAAAGCTGTTCCACAGTGACATCTGTTAAATAAGGCAAGTCTCCTCCCACCCCTTACTAAACTCATCTGTAATCACTGATCCCACCTGCAGGCCTAGGTGACTGTGCCCTCTTCTACCCCCAAACCAATTGGACACCCAGCCCAAAACTCAAGTCATTCAGATTCATGTTCTAGGAAATGAAAATTGGGACACAAGACTGAGCCAGAGAGCTATCAGGAGCTGAGCTGAATGGGGGCAGTCTCAGGAGTGTGGGGTCCATAAATGAAGCGACTGCAAAGGAACCAATATGGTTCAGAAGCAGGAAAGGGTTTCACTGTACAGAAAGATCCCAGAGCTGCTTCTCTCAGACAATAAGACAAAAAAAGAACAAGGCCTTGGTAGGTCCCCAATGTGCTCTTTCAGGCACACAGTAGGTGCATTAAACAATCCTTCCATCCCCACCAACTTGATTTGAGCATGCACTAGGTTTTTGCCACTGCATACAAAGAACCTTGACAAGAACAGAGTCGAACCAATACAGTGGGTAAGAGAGGAATTAATACAATGGGGAAAAGAGGTCATATAAACTATAACCCAGCAAGGCAGCTCTCGGAGGACATGCATTCACTCTCTGCCCTTGCCTACTACTCTCCAACAACCCTGCCTCTGTGCCTCTGCCCCTTTTCCCATAAAAGGGATTCCTCTTTTCATTCTCATTGCCTCTTATACAAAGACAAAATGGCTGCAGTGAGTGGTACAGCCTGCGGCATAGGCCACTCCAGTAGGCACCATGCAATGCCAGCAAATGGTGGGAAGGACAGAGCTGAGACCCTGAGCAACCAGGAGACCTGGATCCTCGAACATGCTCCTGTCACTCACCTTGCTGTGAGCCCAGCAAGCTTCTACGCTTGTCTGACCTTGTGACAGGAAGAATAACAGCCCCCCAGAGATGTCCATGTCCTATACCACATTTTGTTTATCCATTCATCTGGTGATGGATACTTAAATTGCTTCCATCTTTCAGCAAATGGAAATAATGCCCGCTATGAACACTGCTGTGCAAATATCTGTTCAAGTCCCTGCTTTCAATTCTTTTGGGCATATACCAAAAAGCAGGATTGCTGGGTCTATGTTTAAATCTCTGAGAAACCACCAAACTGTTTTCCACAGCAGCTGCACCGTTTCACATTCCCACCAACAGTGAATGAGTATTCTTATTTCTCTACATCCTCTCCAACACTTATTTTCCAACTTTTAGACAGTAGCCATCCCAGTGGGTATGAAATGGTATTTTGTTCCAATTTTGATTTGCATTTCCCTAATGGCTAAAGATGCTGAGCAACTTTTCATGTGTTTATTGGCCATTTCTATGTCTTCTTTGGAAAAATGTTTGCCCCTTTCTTAATTGGGTAGTTTATCTTCTTCTTGTTTAACTCTAGGGTTTATATATATGTTCTACATATTAAAGCCTATCAGATATGTGGTTTCCAAATATTTTCTCCCATTCTTATGTTGTCTTTTTACTTTCATGATGAAGGCTTTGATTCACAAAAGTTTTTAATTTTTATTAAGTCCCATTTTCTTTTGTTGCTCATGCTTTGGGTATAAAATCTAAGAAACCATTGCCTAACACAAGGTTCTAAAGATGCTTCCTTATGTCTTCTTCTAGGAGTTTTAAAATTTTGGTTCTTATATATTTACGTTTGTGATCCATTCTGAATTAATTTTTGCATATGCTGTGAGGTAAGGGTCCAACTTCATTCGTTTCATTAGGATATTCAGTTTCCCCAGCACCATTTCTTGATTAGACTATTCTTTTCCTCATTGGGTAGAGTTCATACCCTTGTCAAAAATCAATTGGCCATAGATGTGAGGGGTTATTTCTGAACTTTCAACTCATTTGCACTGGACTATATGTCTGTCCTTGTGCCAGTACCTTGCTGTGTTGATTACTGCAGCTTTCTAATAAAGTTTTAAAGTCAGGAAGTGTGAGTTCTCAAACTTTGTTCTTCTTTATCAAGATAGTTTAGTTATTTGGGGACCCTTACCATTCCATATAATGCAAAAGAAGGCTACTGGAATTCTGATTGGAATTGTGTTGAATATGTAAATCATTTTGGGTAGAACTGACATCTAAACAATATTTAGTCTTCTAATCTATGAACACTGAATTTCATTCCATTTATTTAGGTCTTCTTTTATTACTGTAGCAATATTTTTTAGTTTTCTGTGTACAAGTCCTTTACATCCTTGGTTAAATTTATTCCTAGATATTTGATTCGTTTAGTTGCTATTGTAAATGGAATTTTTCTTCTTTATTTCCTCTTCAGATTGTTCATTCCTAGTGTATAGAAACATTACTGATTTTACATGTTTATCTCATACCCTGTCACTTTGCTGAATTTATTTATTAGCTCTAGTAACTGTGTTGTAGATTTTTAGGGGTTTTCTATATGCAGGATCAAATGGGCAAAGTTTCACTTCTTTCTAATTCGGATGGTTTTTGGTTCATTTTCTTGCTAACTGCTATGGCTAGAAATGCCAGGACAATGTTGAATAGCAGTGGTGACAGTGAGCACCCTGCTCTTGTTTCTGATGATACAGAAAAAGCGTTCAGTCTTTTACCATTTAGTATGATGTTAACTGCAACTTTTTCATATATGTATTTTATCATACTGAGGAAATCTCCTTGTGTTCCTAATTTTCTAAGTGTTTTTATCAAGAAGGGGTGCTGACTTTTGTCAAATGCCTTCTCTCATCAATGGAAATGATCGTGTGGTATTTTTCCTTCATTCTATTAATGTGGTATATTATGGAAATCCCTTGGATTACTGGGATATATCTCACTAGATCATGGTGTATAATTCTATTTATGTGCTGTTGGCTTCAGTTTGCTATTATTTTGTTGAGGATTTTTAATCTAAATACATAGAGGATATTAGTCATAATTTTGTTTTCTTCTGGTATCTTTAGATGAATTTGGAATTGGGGTAATGTTGGCCTCATAGAATGAGTTAGGGAGTACTTCCTACTCTTCAATTTTTTGGCATAATTTCAGCATAAATGGTGTTAATTCTTCTTAGAATGGTAAAATTCTGCAGTGGGGTCATCTGGTCCTGGATTTGTCTTTATTAGGTTTTTTTGATTAACAGTTTAAACTCTTTACTTATTAGTCTGTTGAGATCTTCTATTTTTTCTTGAATCAGTGTAGATAGTTTTTGTGTTTCTGGAAATTCATCCATTTCATCTAGGTTATCTAATCTGTTGATATAGAGTTGTTCATAGCATCCTCTTATAATCCCATTATGCCTGAAAGGTCCATAGTAATGTCCCCCATTTCACTTCTGGTATTTCTAGCCTCCCTTTTTTTTTGGGGGGGGGGGCGCGGTGGTCAGTCTAGCTAATGGTTATAGACCTTATCAAAAAAACCAACTAATGGTTTCCATAATTTTCTCTATTGTTTTTTTGTTCTCTATTTCATTTAACTCCACTCTAATATTGTTATTTCCTTCCTTCTGCTCACTTTGGATTTGGTTTGTTCTTCTTTTTCCAGTTCTTCCAGTTGTGTGGTTGGATATCTGATTTGAGATCTTTCTTAATGCAAGTACTTAGAGCTATAAATTTCACTCTTAGAACTGTCATTGCTGCATCCATAAGTTTTAGTATGTTGTGTTTGCATTTTCATTTACCTCAAAATATTTCCTAGTTTCCCTTGTGTTTTCTTCTTTAACTCATTGGTTATTTAATTTTGACATATTTATTAATTTTCCAGTTCTCCCTCTGTTACTGATTTTTAGCTTCATTCCATTGTGGTCAGAAAAGATACATTGTATGATTTCAACATTTTAAAACTTATTCAGACTTGTTTTGTGATCTAACATATGGCCTATCCAGGAAAAATGACCCATGTGCACTAGAGAAGAATGTGTATTCTGCTGCTGTTGGGTGAAGTGTTCTATGTATGTGTTAGGTTTAGTTGGTTTATGGTATCATTCAAGTCTTCTACTTCCTCACTGATCCTCTGTCTAGCTGTTTTATCCTATATTAAAAGTGATGTTTTGTAGTCTCCTACTATTAATGTAGAACCATCTATTTCTACCTTCAAGTCTGTCAATATTTGCTTCATATATTTTGTGCTCTGCCGTTAGGTGCATATATATTTAGAATTGTTATGTCTTCTTGAATTGTCCTCTTTATCAATATATAGTGACCTTCTTTGTCCCTCATAACAGTTTTTTACTTAAAGTAAATTTTATTGGAAATCAGCATAGCTACCCCAGCTCTCTTTTGATTGCTATTTGTATGGTATATTTTTCCCATCCTTTCACTTTCAACCTACTTCTATCTATGAATTTTAGGTGAATCTCTTATAAAACAAAAGAGAGTTGGGTCATGCTTTTTTTTAATCCATTCTTCCAATCTCTGCCTTTTGAGTGGAAAGTTTAATCCATTTACATTTAAAGTAACTAATGATAATGCAGGATATTCTCCTGTCATTTCGCTATTTGGTCTTATACCTGCTTTGTCCCTCAGTTCTTCTGTTAATGCTTATTTTCATATTTACTTGAAATTTTTTGTATTATACCATTTTGAGTCCCTTCTCATTTCTTTCTATATGTATTTTTCATAAATTTTCTTTGTGATTACCATGTGGGTAAAATTTAACATCCTAAATCTAAAACAATCATACTTGCTGTGATACCAACTTGGCTTCAATAGCATTTACTTATATACACTGTTCCTATACCTCCTCTATCCTCCATTTTTGTTGTATTTTTTACAAATTATATCTTTATACACTGTATTTCAAAGCATATTACTTTTATGCATTTGCATTTTAGAAACTGTAAGAATTAAAAGGCAGAGTGACAAACCCAAAACACAATAGTACTGGCATTTATAATTATCCATACGGTTATCTTTACCGAAGGTCTTATCTCTTGATGCTGTTTAGATCCACTCTTTAGTGTCCTTTTCTTTCAGTCTGAAGAATTCCCTTTAGTTGCTTGTAGGGCAGGTCTAGTGGTGATAAACTCCCTCAGCTTTTATCTGGGAATGTCTTAATCTCTCCCTCATTTTTGAAAGACAGTCTCATCAGATATAAAACTCTTGGTTTTAAATCGTTTTCTGTCAGCCCTTTAAATATTTCATCCCACTTCCTTCTTGCCTCCATGGTTTCTGATGAAAAATTAGCAATAAATCTTATTGCCTTTGTAGAAAACACTACACTTTTCTCTTGTAGCTTTCAGAACTCTACAGAGCATGAGGTAAAACCAGTGATTTGCCATTGATTGTAAGTGTGAACAATTGAACAATAAGAATCCTTGTCCTTGGGATTCAACAGTTTGAGTACTATGTGTCTGGGCATGGTTCTTTTCCTGTTTTCCCTGTTTGG
>JAQZBX010102604.1:0-11145 GCA_029593785.1 Cabassous unicinctus | reverse complement strand
CAATATCCTGATGCTAAACCTGTTCGCTGCAAATGTGGACGCCAATTTTGGTAAGTAGATTTCCTAAATTGGAATTGTGAACAAAGCTTTTCTATTTCTGCTATTGGCAGTAAAATAATACAAGAAAAATTACTTACCTCAGGCAGGGGAGGTATGAATAATATTAGTTTAAATTAGTGTATATTTCTTTTAAATAAGAATTAGATGAAAAAGTCACTTCTTACATAATTTTCCTTAACATTTTATTTGAAATAATTTCAAACTTACAGGACAGTTGCAAAAATAATACAAAACCCATGCAGAGTACTTCAGGATACGCCCACCCAGATATCCAGATCCAATGACTTTTAACATTTTGCCACATTTGCCAAATCCCTCCTCCCTCCCTCCATTAATCCATCCATCCACTAAACATTTTGAGAGTAGATAATATAAATCATGCTCTTTGAACATTTAATACTCTTAAGGTACATTAAAAAAACAAAACAGGGATATTCACTTATGTTACCACTTGAAGTTCAGTTATCAAGTTCAAGAAATTTAAAGTTGATATAATGCTTAATTTATTATATTCCAGGTTTTTTGTTGTTGTTGTTTTTCCCTTCAGTTATCCCAATAATTTCCTTTTGGGCATTTTCTCCATTATTAGATCGGTCCAGGATCATGTAGTGTATTTAACTGTCATTGTCTCTTTAGTCTCTCTCCTTTTTTTCTTTGAATATGGAAACATACACAACATAAACTTCCCCATCTCAGCCACTCCCAAGCATACCATTCAGTGGGATTAATCACATTGATTCACAATGTTGTGCTACTCTCACCACCATTCATTACCAGAACTTTGCTATCATCCCAAACAGAAACCCTCTATGATAGATACGTTAACTCCCCATTCCCCCTACCCCACTACCCCTCCCAACCTATAATCTACTTTCTGACTCTATGAATGTATATATTCTTGTTCCTTAATATAAGTGGACTCCTAAAATATCTGACTCAGTTCATCCATGTTGTAGCATGTATCAGAACTTTATTCTATTTTATGGCTAAAGAATATTCTATTTTATGTATTTACCACATTTTTGTTTGTTCATCTGCTGATGGACATTTAGGTTGCTTCTACCTTTTGGTTATTTTGAATAATGCCGTGAAAATTGGTGTACTAATATTTGTCCCTGCTTTCGATTCTTTTGATTATATACCTAGAAGTTGGATTGTCAGGTCTTATGGTAGTTCTTTAACTTTGAGGAACTACCAAACTTTTCCACAGTGGTTGCTCATTTCTTAAACAGATTTTCCTGTAAGCATCACTGTAACCTATATGTGAACAAGTTTACAGATCTGGGACAAGAACTCCGTCTATTTACTAGTTAATTTCTTATTTTGTCAAATTATGTTTGGTTCTACTTTCAGATTACATCTTAGGAAATACAAAAATTAGTTCTGTATATTTTATTTATTTTTTTACTTTGACATGTTTATTCTTACTCCTAGAAAGGTAAAGTTACAGGTAAATTTAGAAAACTGATACATGGTTGATTAGGTGTGATTTTTAACTTTTTCTATGTCTGCCCTGTTCTAGCTTTCTTGATAATCTGGGCCCTTGGAATTCTATAGTATATTCTCCAGCCATTGAATTCTAGATTGTACTTAATCGGAAATTTCCAGTGCCACATATTAGGGAGATAAGATGTTCTTCCTTTCCTCTGAGGATCTTTTAGGAGTGAGAAGCCAAATCAAGCCAACAGGCTTTGGAACTAGGAAATAGATATTTTAATGATATTCTATGGCTTTTTGTCTCCAAGCATTTACAGAATTAGAATTATACATCATTAATAATGTTTCCACAAAGGGCAGGTAAACTAAGACATGTAATATGAGTAAAGTCCAAGCTATTTTGATAGTCAATTCTAAGTTTAAATGTGCGTTGTTGTTTCAGAGTTTACCCTGTAGTAAAAGAGTGACATCTAATTGATTTCCTACCTACTTTCAAATATATTCTTAGTATAAAACATTTCAGGATGGAGAATAGCAAGATAACGATGAACACCAATGGATCTATAACTCAGTTTAACCAAAATTAATATTTTGTTTTTGTTAAGAAATAAAACATGATGGATACATTTGAAGCTCCCTGGTTCCCTGCTCCATCCCATTCCCCATCTCCTTCAGAATTAGCCATTATCTTCATTTAAATTGATATTTTGTTTGTTTCTTTTGCAAAGGCTTATTGGCTTTCCTAAATTACTTGATTAGTTAATTAACCAGTACTCTATTGTTATTTTTTCTTAAACATTTGTGTTTATTCTTAACTTATACCTGTTTTTACAACTACATATACTGTGGGCCTAGAAAACAGAAATGAATTAACAATTAATACATTCTTAGAGAACATTTAGTTGCTCTTTTGTTCTATAACTTGCCTAGTGCCACTTCTCTCTGGAGAGCTGAGGTTTATTTATTTGGGTTATGTAAAGATGTTTGCTTTCCAAATTTTGTGTGCTGTGTATTAGTATTAAATTATGTAATCAACATACAGAGTGAGACTATCAGAAAAATAGAATTCCAGCTAACAGTTTGGTAGTTGATTAGATAGGCAATTATGAAGTTGTCAAGGCATATTTTCATTTCTAGTAGTCCATTTATTCATTTCATACACATTGATTGAGGGTCCATTATATACTAGTCATAATACTAAATTCTAGGTAATTTACCGAATTATAAAACAGACATGATTCCTGCCTTTGCATTTGTTGCTCAATCAAAACTGGAGAAAATACTGAGGAAACAGAAACCATGAAAATGGCTGGTTTGTTTACTTAAGTAGGTAGAGCTTAATTCTTTTAATTCTTTGTGTTACTTAACAGCTTTAACTGTGGAGAAAACTGGCATGATCCTGTTAAATGTAAGGTGAGTTTGTGTGGCATTTTTATTTCTAAATAATGCAATGGGGTTCTTCTATGACTTGATGACTAAAAATTACAGCCCAGAATTTTATCTATCCTTTTAGTAGATAGAAGATTTTACTTTGTCCTTTTTCTTTCAGATGATGTTTACAGATATTCAGGGAACATTCCTTAGTATAAAGAGAAGATAAAAATAAGTCAGCTCAAGATTACCAAGTTAAGGCACCTCCCTTGGCAGGCTTTGTAATTAGCTGAGGGGACTAACAACCTTGGAGCTGAGCTACTTTTCAAACTCTAGGTTCCCCACTCAGCTTCAGCCAGAGAAAGTCCTCCTTTGGATGAGTTTATATATACTGCATATGAGAAGTATACAAGATTTCCCTTATTTAATAGGAAGTAAGCCTTGTGATAATCTTGTGTTTTGGCTTTTATATTTAAGCTTGACGAGTTAAATGCTGAAAACAATTTGCTATCCTTTTTCTTAAGTCTTTTGTTGTATCCTAACAGTTATTGTTTTCAAACAGTGGTTAAAGAAGTGGATTAAAAAATGTGATGATGACAGTGAAACCTCCAATTGGATTGCAGCCAACACAAAGGTTGGTATTTTCCTTTAACAACTCCTGGTAATGAAACTGATAAGTACAGGTGCATCAGCATTACCAAATGCAATAACTTCACCTAGTTTAGGACCTTGTTTTCACCTTTTTCTCCATTAAGTTTTTCCAAAAATGATCACCTATTTAATAATGTCAGTTTTCCTTTATTTTAGCACTAAGTTTGAGGGTTTTTTTTGGAATATTTATATTTTTTAGAGTAGTTTAGAATATTGAGTACTGTTCTGCAGAATGTTTAGTACTCTGCTTTAGAAGTTTTCTTCTATAGGAAGGAACATTAGTTTCTCTAGTCTGGGATCTGGTAATGCCTCTTCGTCATGTTGTTCTTGGTTACCTTTTAGTGCACAAATGTATTGCAGAGATTACTCCACCAAGCTTGGTTCTCTTAGACTAATTTACATGTCTGCCTTGAAAAGTCCCCAAAAGTCCTAAAAAGTCTCCTTTTTAAGAGTCATTCATTTCTTTAGGGCAGGATTTGAGTAGAACAACTAAGCAACTGTTAGGTTTTAATATTGTAACTGGAATTAAAACAAAGTTTCTTCAAATTTCACTTCATGGTAAACATATAAAATATAATATGCTAAGAAACTTGACTCCTGAGAAATAGAAATAGAAATATTGTGGTAATATTGTGGCTTCTTGTTGTTGTTGTGTTGAAAAGTATATTGCTCATGATACTAATTTCAAAATTCAATCTCTTTATGACCAAGAACCACTTCCCTTACTCAAGACAAAAATGTCTTACAAATGAAAGTAATTTTGTGTACTCTTATATCACTAAGTGATTAGCAAGCATTTAAATCTCAATTGTCTGTCCAACCAATATCTTATTAAAAAGTTTACAAATATCTCTCCTTTATTAAAAATAGTTTTGTAGTCTATATTTTATATTCTATCCATATAGGAAGTGACTTCAGTGATGAATGATAGGCTGATTCATGGGCTATTTATTTTCAGTATTGTTTTTCACATGTGAAGATCATGCTTAAAGAATGCTCTTTGAATTGTTTGACCGGTGTTAGTTATGACTTTGCACTGTTATATCACTGTAGTATAACCATGAAGGCCAACATTCAATTTATACCGTTAGTACTCTGTTCTACCCAAAAAGATAAAAACATAAATATATATTTGCAAACTGTTTTCTTTCTCCCAGAAAGCATTAGTGAAAGCATACAGTGAGTCCTGTTACATGTAACATACACCTGAATCTTTCAGGAATGTATGGTAGAAATAATTATTATTTGCTTTTTAAAAGCCATCATGGTAAACATAACTAATGTCACTCAAAATTCCTTGCTAAATACACTGTACTGTCAGGAAAGCAAATGGTTACTTCTTTTTTATTTTTAAAAATTTCCTAGCCAATCATTCTCTTTTGAAAATTGAAGATCTCCCCACCCAAAAAAGAAAAAACGATTCCATTTTAAAATATTATTTATTAATTAAAATCTCAGGCTCCTTAAATATGCTTTGTAAAACTAGTATTTAGAATAGGGTAGTATTTTGATAAAACTGTTGACTACAAACTTTACATCTTATTTATAGTTTTAATAAAAATAATAAGTTTGATTTTTGTAAATCTTTTAGAAGAAAAAAATATGCCTACAAGCTAGAAGCTTTGGCTCACTAGCCATTAAGAAACTAAGGATTTGGAAAAAGTGATACAAAGTGAGCTCTGTAGCACATTTGTAAATGGTTTACAAGTAGAAGAATTTAAAACATGGATATTAGTCAGAAGAAAGCTGGGTAATTCAGTAGCCATAAAAAGAATTTACCAGTCAAAGCCTGATTGAGGCCAAATTTCTTGCATTTGAATCCTGACTCTTATCATTTATTTCCTATGTGACTTTGGAACAGATAAATGGAAATAGTAATAGTACCACTATAAGGATTATGAGTTAATGCGTATAAAACACTGAGAACTATGCATGGGATATAGTAAATGCTCGATAATTATTTCTAGATTAAACGATAGAGTATATTTACATGAATAAAATATTTTACCTCCCACATACTGTGTAAATGATAAGTACTTAAAATGTTTTTATCTCACAACTCCACTTAAAAAAATCCTTTTGAATTGCTGTATATCTTAAAAGTCAGTAATAATAGTAATAACAGCTAATTTTTAATAGTGTTCATTAAGTGCTGGACACTGTTCTAAAGCTTTACATGTATTAATCACAATAATACGGTATTTAAAAATAAATTGAATCTAGAACTGGCTTCTCTTCAATGGTAGTAATACAACCTAGTGTAGCATTGACACCAACTTTATAGTTTCTCTTCATAGGAATGTCCCAAATGTCATGTCACAATTGAGAAGGATGGCGGTTGTAATCACATGGTCTGTCGTAACCAGAACTGTAAAGCAGAGTTTTGCTGGGTGTGTCTTGGCCCTTGGGAACCACATGGATCTGCCTGGTAGGTTGGGGAAACGAAGGGAAGAATACGTTCACATAAGTATGTGCTATGTACCACATATTATGAATACGGTTTCTACTTCATAGAGATCATATGAAGCTATATAAACACAGTGTGTGGTCAGTGTTAAAAGAGAGGTATACGGAAGATGTGGAGAGAGAGAAGTGCATTAATCATATTTCACAGAGGAAGTAACAATTGAGATGAACTTTAAGGAAGACTAGTTGTTCATTATTTTTTAATGTGGTGGGAAATACAGGGCAAATAGAGCAGCCTGAACAAAGGTACAATGACATGAAAGTACATGCTGTTTAGAGAATTGGGTTGTCTAGTATGTCTCTGAAGGCAAACATTGAAAACTAGAAGGCTGTGGAAGTAATTCAACCAGCAGGTGTGTTTTATTTATGCTGCATACCATTACACAAAAATTTTGTCCAAAAGTTTAAAAATTGAGGACTTGCCCAACAAAATCCAGATATTTTAGCTACCCTTTGAAACCCAGGAACAGGCCTGCAGTCCTGCTAGGCAGTGATCACCTGGAACTGAGTGGCAGCCCTTTAGAAAGGGACCCTTACTTTCCATTTTTATGTGTTCCCCTAAGACTGAAGCTTAATGTCGTTTGTATTTATCACACCGGCACTATTGTTTTTCATTTAGTAGAAATAAATATCTTTGTTCCATTTATATTTCTTATCAGTAAGACTGAGGATGCTTTGAGTTTCAAGAAAAGTGGGAGTGAACACATTTCTTGATAAAAGTGAAAATATTTCTGAGTGTTATAATATACAAATAGTCTAATTCACTTAATTTGTGTTACCTGCCTGTCCCCTAATGGCATTTGACTTTGTGGCCCCTGATAGGCTGTGGGTAATAGGGAAAAATAGTTCGAAGACTGTCTGGTGCTTAAAGTACTTTGGACATTATCACAAAGATTTTAAGTGGGAGTAGCATGATCATATCTGTAATATAGAGTAGGCTCTGTATTAATATGCTTTACATATATTATCTCATAGTTCTGGTTGCCTTGTAGAGAGTGAATGGGAGGGGAAGAGATTGCAAGTTCAAAACAAGGTGAGGGGGATCTGAACTTAAGACAATAGCAGGTTTTCCCTTTTAGATTCATTGGATAGATGTTAGAGGAATAGTAAGAGGGATTACTTCTCTGAAGTTAATTCTGAACAGGTAAAAACTGATTAGTTAAATAGAAGTAAGAAAAAAGTGATTTTGCCACTGTCAGAGCCAAGGTAGTATATTTAGGGTTTGGCCATACAGGTACCCTGGATTTTAAGAAGGCAACTTGGGAGATTAGAGTGTTTCCAGAAGCTAAATTCACCCTATCCTTTTTTAAACAAGCTTAATGAAAGGGGAAGAGGGTGGCTAAGAATAATTATTTAAAGAGATATGTTTGTGTAAGGGAATCTCTGGTTACGACTCAAATTTTAAATGAGCTGTATTGTAACCTGAGTAGTGTACAAAACAAATGATGGATACAGAAGAATGGTCTGAATCAGGGATGTCAGTTATGCTGTCTGTGTCTTGCCTTTACCCGTAGCTGACATTGCAAATGCATCACAGCATGCTTTCCTGGTGAAATCTGAAAATGCCTCAAAATCTTCAAAACAGCATTCTAAGCTTATCAGTCATCTGAATTGGAAGTATGGGTGAACCCTGTTTGCTTTCCTGGGCTTAAGATCCTTGATGATGTTGGTAGGATAAAACCCAGAATGAGCTGAAGCTTATAAATAACTCAAAAACATGAAAAGGGAAATTTTAAACAATATTTCAGATAGGGAAAAGAGGTGCAGATAGAGAAATGCTAGTAGTTGATTTAATAGAAAGCAATTTTTGTTTCTGTCAAGGAGAGTGATCTTTGAGCTATGTTGAGTAGATTAAATTATTGATAAGAGAGGTTTTATAACCCAAGCTGGGAGAAACTGATGTCTTCTGACCCAGATTATGATTGGGAATACTTTAAAACCTTGAAGATCACTGAGCCACTCTTGGTTATTTCTGAGTAATTATGGAAAATAGAAAGGCTGGGAGCAGATAAAATGTAATCCAAATTTTCCAAAATTTGGGATTGGTTCCACAAACTATGGGCCACAGAACTTAATTCTTCTGTCAAGCAAAATCCCAGAGTCAAATGGTATCACTAGGATGGTGGATTGTGGAATGGTTGTGTTGTTGTTGGGTTTCTTTCCCCCCCAGCAAAGTATTTCAGTATGGGCTGAGAAGTCTGTATGTAGCCTAGGCCATGAATAGGACATGTGTACAGGCAGGGATATTTGGGATTGATTGACCATTTCTAGGAATACAGATAAATGTATTTGTGTTCATGTCTTTCTTATGGAATAACTTTAAAGACTTGATGAAAGAATTTATCCTCATCCTTTTTATTCATGTAGTAAGTATATATGGCTTTCCTGGTCAGTTTTTATTTGTTTGTTTGTTTGTTTTTTAATCAAATAAGTTTTATTGGCATCTAAAAACAAAATCCACCCAATATTGAAATGTATTTTAATATTTATATTGTTTTCTTTTTTACTCACTGCAGTATGAGAAACAAATCACACACACTTTGGAGAAACAGAGACCATAGTATAGATTTTACAAAATTACTTTTTAAAATCTCTGTATTGTGCTCCTCCAATGTCCAGAGCCAGTCTTTGCATAAAATGTCACAGCTTTTGTCTATTACCTTAAAATTCTGCAGCTGGTCAGTTTTATTGATGATTTGCTTGAACTAACATAAGAATCTTGTGTACATTTTGGGGTAACATCGAAGAGGGATATTAAATATATTGACCATTTATATCCTGAAAGTTCCAGTTTAACAAGATTTAAATTAAATTCAAAATTGTTCTTTTAAATCTTTAAATCACTGTTAAAAGATTCTGAAGACATGAGCGAACAATATGCAAGCAGTATACTTAGTGTGAAGAGCATGGGCTTTAGTTGACACGCAGGCATAAATTTAATTCACAGCTCTCAAACTTTCTAGCTGTGTGATCTTAAGTATGTTACTTATCTTCCCTAAACCTAATTCTTCTTCTGTTCGATTAGAATAATAATAATACATATTTCATAAGGTGGTTGAGAGGATTAAATGTGATAGTACATTTAAAGTCCTTAGCAAGAGCATAGTATGTAGTAAGCGCTCATTAAATACCAGCTGCTCCAATAATGTAGGCTCCCATAAAAGAGATAGTAACCAGGACAAGGAAAAAGCCAGTCTTACTCATCTCCCCTCTAAGGTGACTTCTCTGGGCATCCTCCCTCCCCCACTTTGTGTATTATTCAATTTTAAATGACTATAAATTCAATTTTAAATGACTATAAACAGTAATAACGTGTAAAGCGCGTAGTGCAGTATCTGTTACATAGTATAGGCCCTTAACTATTTGTTCCCTTTTGCTTATAAAAAAAGCAGATAAAGTGTGTAACTCTGGAAATTTGGGAATATTTGACCGAAATAAGAGAAGACCAAGGAGATGAAACAATCTCCCCCTTTAAAAATTGAGTTAGAAGTTCAAAGTATAGTCAATAAATGGAAGTTTTAGACAGTGTTTTCTAATTATTATAATCTAGTTGATTTGGAGTATACTGCCTCGGGATGTGTGGAATTCCTTATTACTGAATAGGGAAATGATCCACTGTTTTAGAGAGGATTCAAACACTAGGTGTGGATTAGATACTACAACACTCAGTTCTTTTCAGCCTGGTAATTCTGTCTTTATAATTGTAGAACCCTGGACATTTTAACATCTCATTTGATCTGTTTTAAAGGAGACTGTTGGTTCTGGATGATCCAGGTTAAAATTCTGTGATTTGTTCCCTTTTCATTGTTTTCTTGCTTTATGGAATTCTCTTAATTTACTTTAAGGTACAACTGTAATCGCTATAATGAGGATGATGCAAAGGCAGCAAGAGACGCACAGGAAGTAAGTACATTTATTTTCATATGAGTGTTGAATAGGAATGTGTATTGTATATTCATTAGGGAATAGTTTAACAGTTCCCAATTCTGAAAGATTTGTATAAAGATAACCCCAGGAAATACTGTGTATCTATCTGTTTACGTTTAGAAAGGGAATCTTATCCAAAATGCTTATCAGGAGCATTCTTATTTATAGGTTTCCTTTCCCCCTCCCCTCCCTTTTCCGTTTCCTTTTCCTTTTCCTTTTTCTTTTCCTTTTTCTTTCTTTATACCAGGGATTGAACCCAGGATCTTGTACATGGGAAGCAGGCACTCAACCATCACTCCCCTACTTTCTTTTAATTAATCTAATCATGTGGCACAACTTCAGGTTTCAGTAGAGTCTTGGTATCATAATTTTTTTCCCTAAGCTAGGAGGATAGAGAATAGCTTTTGTTAATTGGCCCTGTTGCTACTTATAGGCAGTAATTCACTTATTTTTAATTATTTTAACCTCATTATTCCTCAAGAACTTTCCTACATAGTCAGAATATCTTATCACACTAAACAAATTCCTAACATTCATCCAGTCCATATTGAAATTCACCAGTTAACCCAGAAATATTCTTTTCAGATAATTTCACACCCAGTATGTAAACCAAAATATGCTTTGTATCTGTTTCTTATTGTTTGACCTTTTAACATTTAAAATTTATTTCTAATATTAAATTTTACTATAAACACAAAAGAATGTTTAGAACCTAGTCTATCATATTGTTAGAAATGAAAATTCTGTGCCACTTTAAGAAATACTGGAAATTATATTTTGTATTTATAAACTGAGTGTTTCACAATAATTAGGATCCTTTTAAAGTGAAAAAATTGATAGATATGTTTGCTGAAATTAAATTATTGCTGATAGACTGCTATATAGCTGGGTTCTTTTGAATTTAGTGTTAACTATACTGTTAAAGTAGTGCCATGTGATAACTCATCCTTCCACCAGTTTTCTCTATTTCAATTATTGCAAAGCTTCATTCCTACAAAGCATCATTATTTGATTTGACCAAAATTTATTACTGATGTAGTTTCTTCTCACTTATTAAATTTTGGTCTTCAGTTTTAGGAGTTCATTCAGATGATCCAGAATGTTTGGAATTTTTTTTCCCCATCAGATTATCATCAGATTTTTAAACACATTTAAAAAAAATTTTTTAATAAAACTTGTTTAAACATTTAAAAATTCCATGGACTGCTGAAACATTTAAAAATTTCACCCCTG
>JAQZBX010102603.1:0-11142 GCA_029593785.1 Cabassous unicinctus | reverse complement strand
AAAAAATTTGTTTCACATGGGGAAACAGGTTAAAAATTCTGAGATTTCTGTACATGCATATAGGAATTAAACAATTACATAAATGGAAGGCAGATAGTTGGAGTCTGGTTTCTCACTTATGGAGCTGGAATATACAGATAAGCAAAGGAAGGAGGCTAGAATGATCCATGTGTTAATGAATAAGAGTAAGAGACCATATTTAGCTTAATATGGATATAGAATATTTCATATGAAATATTTATAGATACGTGTGTATATATATACAGATATTTATTCTGATTAGTATACACAGATATATTTCCTTGCTTTGTCAAGAGGGAGGGCCTGGAAGCAACAACAACCCTATAACAATAAACAAACATAGCACCCAGATCTTGTTTTCTAATGCCATTCTGCAATGCAATAAAATAAGCCAGTGTTCCTTGAAGTAATCACTGTTTCTAGGCCTGGGACAGAAATTATACAAGATAAACCTGGAGCACCTTGTAACACCAGAAAGTAAGGACATGCTAACAACAAAAAAACAAAATCTATATTGATTGGAGTATGTTAAAGAGACATAGGCCTCAACAGAAAGATTGAATAAAATAAAGTATAAAAAATATCCATTAGTTTATACTGATATAAGTAAGTTGTTTATTAAATAAATATGGGAAAAACAGACACAAATCCCTTGCAGAAGAATTCCAAAGAAATTATATAGATACTCTGCCCTCAAGAAGGAGGGAGAGCAAAACTCCAGACTTAAGCATGTACTACATATAGTAACTTCCTTCCAAAGAATACAGTATGCAAATGAAGAAAAAAAGAGTAAATTTACAGTGAGGAAGCTTGACAAGTTATACATCAGCCAGGTGGTCAAGTTCAATATGAATAGTAATTAAACAAGTTGTTTCCATGTACTCTTGACATGATGTGATGAAAATGGCAAGCTGCGTCTATGGTCTTTTTCCCAAAAACCCATAACACTAGTCTCACTATCATAAAAACATCAGGCACATTCCAATACAGAGCATCCCACAAAATACTTTACAAGAACTCTTCAAAACAGTCAAGGTCATAAAAAGAAGGAGAGTCTAAGAATTGTCACAGCCAAGGGAAACCTAATAAGAAATGACAACTAAACACAATATAGTATTCTGGATGGGAAAATGGAAAAGAAAAAGACATTAGGTAAAAACAAAGGAAATCTTTTACAGCACATACAATCTAACATTTCCCCTTTTAATCATTCAGATATATATTTCAGGGCTATTAATTACTTTCACAATGTTGTGCTGCTATTGCCACCATCTGTATATATTGTAATAGAATAAAAATTACAAACAAATCCATGGAACTAAACTACACAGTGAACACTAGGTTAAACCATGGAGTATAGGTAATAGTACAATTATAAAAATGTACTAGCATCAATTTTGTATCAAATGATCCACACCAATGCATGACATTAATAATATGGTGATATATGGGAAACCTATATTTTATGCATGATTGTTCTGTAAATACACAACTTCTCTAATAAAGAAAAAAATAAGAAAGCAAGGAAATCTGAAGAAACTATGGACTTTAATAATAATGTATAAATATGGTTTCTTCAATTGTAACAGATGTACAATTCTAATGTAACATGTTAATAATAGAGAAAATTGCATGGAATTCTGTGTAATATCTTCTCAAATCTTTTGTAAATCTAAAATAGTTTTAAAAATAAAGTATATTTTAAAATACTCAAAAATATCCATCTGAAATAAGTGTTTGAATAAAAGATTTTCTGAAATAAAAGTGTATACTTCAATGTTATATATTCACAGATTTGTGCAAACATCACCACAATCTCAAATTAGAACACTTTCATTAACTAAAATGAAACTCTGTGAACTTAAGCTTCCACTCTTCATTCTCTTGCCCACATCCACATCCCCAACCCAAGCAAATACTAATCTACTTTTTGTCTCCATAGAGTTGCCTATTCTGGACTTTTCATATCCATGCAACATTATAAGTTGTGGTATTTTTTGCTTAGATTCTTTCACTTTTCATATAAGTTTCAGGGTTCTTCAGTGCCATAGCATGTATCAGGACTTCATTCCTTGTTATTGCTGAATAATAATCAATTGTATGAATATAACACATTTTATTTGCCAATTGATGGACAATTGGGTTATTTCCACCTTTAGGTGTTTATGAGTAATGCTGCTATAAACATTCATGCATGAAATTCTTTGTGAATATGTTTTCCTTTTCCTTTGGTATATACTTAGGAGTGGAATTGCTGGGTCATATGATAACTTTCTATCATTTTAAGCAACAGCAACACTGTTTCCCAAAGAAACTGAAACATTTTACATTCCTATCCTTGGTGTATGAGTGTTCCAATTTCGCCACAACCTCAATAACAATTGTTATATTCTATCTTTTTTATCCTATTGGGTGCAATGTGTTGTTATAATAGTAAGATTTTGCATTTTTATAATGACCAATGATGTTGAGCATCTTTTCATGTACCTGTTTGCCATGTGTATATGATTTCTTTGAAAAAAATTATGTTCAAATTTTCTGCCTACTTTTTAATTGGGTTGTTTTTCATTTTTACCATTTGTAGTGGTTTGGGGCTATTTACCCAAGAAAAGCATGTTCTTATAATTAATCCATTTTTGTGGATGTGTACCCATTTAAGCAGGATGTTTTGATGAAGTTTTTTCAGTTATGATATGACCCAATTACTCAGGATGAGTTCTAATCCTATTATTGAAGGCCTTATAGAGAAAGCCATAGAGGGAACAGTCAGAAACTAGAAGTGAAAGGAATCAAGAAGCCAAGAGAGGTCACCATGTCCATTACCATGTGACAAGAAAGTCAAGTACCAAGGATTGCCAGCATCCAGCCCCAGAATGCCAGAGTATTCGGGGAGAAAGCATTGCCTTGAAGACACGTTGATTTTGGAATCCTTCTACCCTCAAAATTATGAGCCAATAAATTCACCTTTATAAGTCAACCTATTGCATAGTATTTGATTCAGCAGTCAGGAAATCTAAAACACTATTGGATTATGAGAGCTTTTCTTTTATAAGAGAGCTTAAAGAAGCAATTTTAGAATCTGAATTTCTTTGATATTTCCTCATACAAATATAAAAATGCAAACTGTTAGATTTTGGAACTTTGTTCCCTTTCAATTTGAAAACACCTCTCAAATGATAAAATTTTCCTTTATCAAAGAGTTTTTTTTGTTGTTGTTGTTGTTTTTAGGTACCGGAACTGGGTATTAAATCTGGGACCTCATATGTGGGAAGCCAGTGCTCAACCATTGATCTACATCAGCTCCCCTGAGTTGGTTTCTTTGTTTGTTTTGTCTTTGTTTCTAGGAGGCACCGTGAACCGAACCCGGGACCTCCCATGTAGGAAGCAGGTGCTCAATTGCTTGAGCCACATCCGCTCCCTATCAAAGGTTTTTGAAATTGGCCATTGTGAATTTAAATTATCAATGTTGAAATTATGCCATTTAAATGACAAGTATACGTATTTGGGTTATAGAAAACATACATTATTGAACTAGAAATCTGACCTGGAGGTGGCACTGACTTCAATTTAGACAGAGACAGATCCATTTAAACAGTCAAAAGAGTTGCTTAAGACCTCATGTCTTTTTTCCCTCAGGCTAATGGCGGAGTCATTTCCGACTGCTCACCTGATTAATTTTCACTTTCTGAAAGTTTTCGTAAGGAAGTCATTCCCACATTCAGACATTCACAGTTAAAACCTGACAAGACTGTGGAAAAGCTTATGGAATGTTGTTATGACATGAGGTAAAGTTTGAAGGATACTGGTAAAAGAAAACTTTTGAATTTCTCTGTCTCCAGGTTGGCTTGAAGAATGGACTTATTGGGAACTATACCTATCCTCTTCCCTATGTCCTTTCCTTTCATGGATATATAACAAAAGAGGACAAGGGCAGAAAGAGATAAAAAAATAATGTTATTTATATCAAAGATTGAAATTTTTCACATCTGATCAGATAATAAAAGGATTTCTTAGAAGGCAATTATATCAAGGATACAAAATTAACTGCACATCTGAGGAGCTTCAAATCAAAGAAATTGAAGTTGGGGCCCAATGTAATAATTGATGGGTGCTCCAAAAATACTTACTGATTGACTGGATGATGGAAAAACTGCAAGCCAGACTTCAAATGCCCATTTCAGAAAATGCCTTAAAATGTATTATGGATGCCTGTTAGAATTCCTATCCATAAAATAAAAATAATAAATCTTTCATCTCATAGTGTTGTGGCATCATTAGTTTTTTTCAATTCTACTACAGGTTATATGCAAACTATTGTGATATCCTTGGCACAGCAGAGTCAACTTGAGCCACAATTGATATGCAGACTCTCGTTAATGCATTTATGAAAAAATTCCATACTTTTTATCTTTGGAACCCTTAAACCAACAATTCACCAAAACTTTCTCATGGTTGGGTTATCCTGTCTTTCTACTTCATGTCTCTTTTTAATGTATGCATAGAACCAATTTGATTCAGGTTTCTAATGCATTAAGCTGGGATAGTTGCATCAAACATATGGAAAAAGGTGAAGTAAAGATTTGTGGTCAATCAAAGCAGATCTATAAATATATGACATTGTCACAGCATAATAATGACATATCAGTGAGAATTCAAGAACTGTTATTAAGGCAAGAATCAGAAAAAGAAAATATAAGAAGATTTCGTTCCAAATTAATGGGGGCGGGGGAATTCTGTGATAATAATTCTGAAGAATAGACATTATAAAGTTAATAATTTAAAACCACAGGGATAAGGATTAAATAATACGAGTCACTCCAAAATATATAGTAAGATTGTTTATGAAGCAAAAAAATTGTATTTAAATAATCTCTTTAATCTTAAGTAATGTAGCTCCATTATCTCTAATACAACAAACTCAAATGCATTTTGTGCTTCACTACAATTCACTGCAAATGGCCCAGATCAACATTCTGAAATTTTAAGTAGATTCTTTAGACTTCTAATAGGATTTAGCTGCATGACTTCAGTGAATAATACCTCAGAGTTAAAATATTAAATAGACTGACTTCTGGGAAGATGGAGGATTAGAGAGGCAGAGGGATTACTTCTTTCCCAGAAAAAAGGCTGGAGGACAGGGAGGGACTGTCTGGAGGGCTCTTCTGGGGTTTAGAACTGCCATATTGAAGGGGTCCCCCACTTCCAGGCCAGGTGGGGCCTTGACATTGTTTGCCTTGAGAGCTGGCAGGGAGCTAAAGATAATTTGCCTTCTCAAATGCCCTTCTTACTGTCCTGGGCTGGTTGCTGAGGATGTAAACTGAGGGAGGGTATGGCCTGTCAAGGGAGAACAACTTCTGAGAGGCTTTGTTTGCTTAGCCAGCCCTGAAGACATTGCTTCTGCATAGCCCACCAGGGTAAAGACACAGTGAATCCATTCCTCCCTAGCATCTGGGGTCTAAGCTAAGTGGTCTGCCAAAGCCCACCATCTGCAGGCAGAAAAGTGCACAAAAAGAAGGGAAAAATATTTAAATAAGTAAAAGAGACAAGGGAGACTTCACTGCCTTCTTCTCCAAGGCCCTTGGAAACTAGCCTGTACACCATTAGTGGATACTTAGGCCTGGTTTGAGCAGTTAAACAAGGGCAACCCTAAATATCTAGAACAAGTTGAATCAAGAATCAAAGAACAAGAGTAGCACACAGCTACATAATAGTAAATTGCTAGGCAAGAGTAAGAAACTGAACATCGAATAAGCTCATCATCATAATCAGATGCCTAGACATCAGCAAAACATCACAAGCCATACTAAGAAAAAGGAAGATCTGACTCAATCAGAGGAAGAAATCAAAGCTCCAGATGAGAAACAGGACTTGAAATAAGGTTCATACAAATCTCCTAAATCAAATCATGGTATTGAAGGACAACATGGCTAAAGAAATAAGACATTATGAAGACACTGGGGATGCTTACCTGGCAGGGGAGACACCATGATCACGAAGGTGATTTTCCCAGAGCGAGGCTTATCCATTGCACTCCGGATGTGCTGACCCCTGAGATTTCCCCAAATGTGGGAAACTCGACTGCATAATTTGTGGTAGTAGGGGATTGCATTCATGCTCTCCACCGAAAAAAAAAAAAAGAGACACTGGGGGAGGGAGCACACATACAAAAAATATGAAACCTTGGATAGAAAAATAACAGAGCTTTTGGAAATAAAATAAATGAGATTAAAAATATAATAAAGCCATACAACAGCAGGTTTGAAATCATGGAAGAAAGAATAAGTGAGAGGACAGAAGAGCTGAAATTGAACAAAGAAGAAAACAGAGAGAAAAGAATGGAAAATAAATGAGCAGGGGCTCAGGGAGTTCAATAACAACACAAAGCACACCAGCATGTGTTATGGGAGTTCCAAAAGGAGAGAAGTGACAAGGGGTAGAAGGAGTATTTGAGGAAATAAAATTTCCTCAACTCTCGTGATGGACATGAATGTATGTACCCAGAAAGCATAGCATACTCCAATTAGAATAAATCCAAATAGACCTACACCAAGAGACATAGTATTCAGAATTCCAAATGCCAAAGATAAAGAAAAAAGACTGAAAGCAGCAAGGGAGAAGTGAAACATGACTTATGAGGGAAGTCCAATAAGACTTTGTATGGACTTGACTTCAGAAACCATGGAGGCCAGAAGGCAATGGTATGATATAATTAAGGTACTGAAAGAAAAAAAAAAAAAACCTGCAAAACTGTCCTTCAAATATGATAGTGAGTTTAAAATATTCAAAGTTAAATAGAAACTAAGAGAGTTTGTAAACTTGAATCCAGCTCTGCAGGAAACACTAAAAGGAGTTCTGCAGCCAGAAAACACAAGATAAGCGAAGAGGCTTTGAGGAGAGTGTAAAAGTGAAGATTATCATAAAGGGTAACCAAAAGGGAAAAAGAATGACAAAAATAAGATTGGGATATGAAAGCCAAAGGATAAAATGGTTGAAGTTAGTAATGCCTGTATAATAATAACATTGAATGTTGATGGATTAAATTCCCCAGTCAAAAGTCAAAGGCTGACAGTATCTATAAGAAAACATAAGCCATCTATATGCTATCTGCAGGACACTCACTTTTACCAAAGGATACAAATAGACTGAAAGTGAAAGGTTGGAAAAAGATATTTCATTGAAAAAGTAACCAAAAGAGAGCAGGGATACCTATACTGATGTCAGACAAAACAGACTTAAAATGAAAAATAATGGTAAGAGATTCAGAAAGTCATTATATATTAATAAAAGGGACATTCCACCAGGAAGGAGTAACTGTCATAATTATCTATGCACCCAACCAGGGTGCCCCAAAATACATGAGGCAAACCTGGAAGGAAACTCTGCCAAATTCTGGCAAAACTGGAAGGAGCTATATGTCTCTACAATAATAGTTGGTGAATTCAACATACCACTCACATCAATAGATAGAAAAACTAGACAGAAGATCAACAAAGAAACAGAGAACTTGAACAATATGATAAATGAGCTGGACCTGACTGATATATACAAAATATTTCACCCCAAATAAGTAGGTTATACATTCTTCTCAAGTGCTCATGGATCTTTCTCCAGGATAGCCCACATGTTGGGCTACAAAACAGCGCTGAATAAATTATAAAAAGATAAAAATTTTACAAAAGCACCTTCTGTCATCATAGTGGAATGACACTGGAAATCAATAATGGGCAAGAAAAGGGAAAATTCACAAATACATGGAGGCTAAACAACATACTTCTTTAAAAAAAAAACAACAGTGGGTCAAAGAATAAATTGCAAGAGGAATTCATAGATATCTCGAGACAAATGAAAATAAGAACACAGCTTATCAAAACTTATGGGAAAAGTGAAGTTAGTTCTGAGAGGGAAATTTATAGCCCTAAACATCTATATTGAAAAAGAGAAGAAGAGCTAAAATCAAAGACCTAATTGAACACCCAGAGAAATTAGAAAAAGAACAGCAAACTAATCCCAAAGCAAACAAAAAGAAATTAAAAAAAAAAAAATAGAGCAGAAAGAAATGAAATTGAGAACAACAAAACAACAACAACAACAACAAAAACCACAATAAGACAATTTGGGTCCTGAACAGCCAAAAAAGAAGAGAGAATTCAGAAGACTCATGCTTCCTGGTCTTGAGTGTATTATAAAGCTACAGTGGTCAAATCAGCATGGTACTGGCACAAAGATAGACACACTGATGAAGAGAATAGAACTGAGAGTTCAGAAGTAAACCCTCACTGCTATGGTCAGAAGATTTTTGATAAATACCACGTCTACATTTCCCAGACAAAACAGTCTCTTTAAATAAATGGTGTTAGAAAGGGATATCCATAACCAAGAGAATGAATGAGGACCCCCATTTCACTCCCTATAGAAGAATCACCTCAAAATGGATCAAAGAACTAAACATAAAACCCAAGACCACAAAACTCCTAGAAGAAAATGTAGGTGAACATCTACAAGAACTTGTAGTAGGTAGGGGTCTCTTAAACCTTACACCCAAAGCACAAACAACAAAAGAAAAAATACATAAATGGATTTCCTCAAAATTAAACACTTCTGTACCTCAAAGGATTTTGTGAAGAGGGTAAATAGGCAGCCTACTCAATAGGAGAAAATATTTGGAAATCACACACCTGAAGGGTCTAATATCTATGATAATAAAGAGATCCAACAACTCAACAATAAAAGGACAAATGACCCAATTAAAAAATGGGCAAAGGACATGAATAGACATTTTTCTAAAGAAGAAATACAAATGAAAAAAAAGTACACGAAAAAAAAGTTCAACATCACTGGCTGTTAGGGAAATGCAAATCAAAGTTACAATAAGATATCATTGCACACCTTCTATAATGGCCACTATTAACAAAACAGATAACTACAAGTGTTGGAGAGGATGTGGAGAAATAGGAATGCTTAGTCACTGTTAGCGGGAATGTAGAATTGTACAGACACTGTGGAAGTCTGTTTGGTGGGTCCTAAGTAAGTTAGATATAGATCTACCATGTAACCTGGCCAATACCACTCCTAGGTACATAACTAGAACTGAGAACAGTGACACAAACAGATATCTGCATACCGATGTTCATAGTGACATTATTCACAATAATTGCAAAAAGATGAAAACAACCCATGTGTCCATGAACTGATGAATAAACAAATTGTGGTACATACACATGATGGAATATTATGCAGCTGTAAGAAGAAATTAAGTCATGAAGCATATGACAACGTAGATGAACCTGGAGAACATTATGTTGAGTGAAGCAAGCCAGCCATAAAAGGACAAATATTATATGATTTCACTATTATGAACTAAATATAATCAGCAAATGCATGGAGTTAATAGCTGAATATAGGTTACCAGAAAATAGAATGTGGTTAGAGAATTGGAAAGCTGAGGTTTAATCTCTGCAGAATTGGTATAAAGTTGTTTGCAAATGTTTAGAAGTGAATGGAAATGATGAAAGCGCAGCACAGGATTTGTACTTAGTAGTGTTAGCATGTGGGTATGACAGTGGTTTGTGGGTTTTTTTGTTTTGTTTTGTTTTGTTTTGGAGTAATGAAAATGCTCTAATATTTATTGTAGTGATGAATGTGCAACTCTGTGATTATACCAAATGCCAATGATTGTACATTTTAAATAAATTGTATGGTTTATGAACAAAAAAATATAATAGAGTGGGTTGGGGGAAAAATACGCCAAATGTAAGATATGGATAATAGTTCATAGTAATACTTTGACAATGTTCTTTCATAGTTTGTTAAAAATGTTTCACAACAATGCAAGTTACTTGAGGTGGGATGATTTATGGGAACCCTGTATGATGCTATGCATGTTTGTTTTGTAAGTTCACAACTTTTACTATACACATATTTTTAATGTATGTTCATGCATGAATGATATACTTCAATAACTTTTAATGAAAAAAGAAAAAGCATTAAATAAACTAAATATTAAACACCTAAAGGAATAAAGGGTAAAAAGCAGCTTTTTTCTGTGCCACCAATTTCACTAATTTGACTTTTCCAGAGCAATGTGTTTATGTTATTTAGCTCATTATTTGTCTTAAATGGTGTGGCAGTTTAGATTATTTATGAATTCCAAAGAGAAAGATTATGTTTGTAAACTGGTCTGTTCTTCCGGGTGTGATACCCTTTAGTTGTATTAGATTCAGCTGAGATGGTTTTGATTAGGTTATGTTAAGATTAGGGCTTTGATTCAACCACGTAAGTAACATGTAACCTAATTTAACTGCCCGCTCCCTTGGTGGGCTATATAAATGGACACTCACTTAAGAAGACACACAGAAGGTGGCACAGGAAGAAAGAGAGCTCCATAGACACAGAAGAGGAGAGAACTTGGTCATTTTGGTTCTGCCATGTGACAGAAAAGAGAAGGCTCAAATAACTAAAGCCCCAGGGAGAGCTGAGCCATTCGCCTGATAGTTTGCAGCTGAAAAGACCTGAGACCTGAACAACTGAGAAGGGCAGGAAACAAACAAGCCTACAGCCTACAGCCTACAGCTGAAATTGGAAGAAGCTGGGCTCATGGAGCCTTAGAAGAAGAGGAAGACTGAACCCTCGCAAAGATTGGCAACCATCTTGCTTCAACACATGGCAACAGACTTTGGTGAGAAAATACCTCTTCTGGTACCTAGAGTTGGACTCTTTAGGGCCTTGTAACTGTAAGCATTTACCCCAAATAAATACCCTTTATAAATGCCAACAATTTTCTGGTACTTTGCATCAGCACCCCTTTGGCTGAATAATACAAATGGATAATATTCTGGAGGATAGATCTTCTATTGTTCATTGGGGTAATATGTGAAAATACATTCATTTATTTCTTCATTTATTAACCATATTCTGTGAATATCTGTGTCTTTCAAAAGCTATTAAACATAATCTGGAAGGATCAAGGAGTTAAGAAAGTGTCTCTAAGTAGGATTCTTAGGCTCCTGGACATTGAGAAGCCATGGGCTTTGGCATAAGAGAGACTTGGTTGAAACACTAAGAAATTAACTTAATCTCTTTGAAACTCACTGATCTCAGCTGTTGAATTGGATTAAGATTCAT
>JAQZBX010102602.1:0-11137 GCA_029593785.1 Cabassous unicinctus | reverse complement strand
CATCCATTTTGACCTTTGGCTTTCTGTTGTCATATTGTTCTATTGTCTATTTTTTTAACTCTTTTATTTACCCTTTCTAATACTGTTCATTTCTACACTCTTCTTTAAGTCTCTCACCCTTTCAGGCTGCAGCACTCCCTTTAGTATCTCTTGTAATTTTGGACTTTTGGTAACATATTCTATCAGTTTTTGTTTGTCTGTGAAGACACTGAACTCCCCTTCAGTTTTGAAAGACAGCTTTGCCTGATACAGAATTCTTGGCTGGCAGCTTTTCTCTTTCAGTACCTTAAACACATCACACCACTTTCTTTTCTCCTCCATGGTTTCTGATGAGAGGTTGGCACTTAATCTTATCGAGTTTCCCTTGTATGTGATACTTTTCTTTTCTTTTGCTGCTTTCAGAATCTTTTCTTTATCACCTATTTTTATAGGTGAAAATATTCACCTATTTTCATTCTGAATAGTAGGTGTCTTGGGATAGGTCTATTCAGATTTATTCTGTTTGGGGTGTGTTGTCCTTCTTGTATATTGATATTTATGTCTTTCAAAAGGGTAGGGAAGTTTTCAGTTATTATTTCCTCAAATATTCTTTCTGCCCCTTTTCCATTTTCTTCTCCTTCTGGGACACCAGTTATGCATGTTTTTGTGTTTTGCATTGTCATTCAATTCCCTTAGACCCTGTTCCATTTTTTCCCATTCTCTTCTTTCTGTTCTCCTGTCTTTTCCAGTTCAGATGTTCTGCCTTTGAAATCACTAATTCTGTCTTTGAGCACTTCAAATCTGTTCTTATGTGCCTCTAAGGTATTTTTAATCTCATCCATTGTGTCTTTCATTCCAAGGTCTGTTACTTTTCTTTGCAGACTTTCAAATTGTTTTTTATGCTCACCCAGTTTCTTCTTAATACCTTTATCTCTTTAGTAATATTTTCTTTCATTTCTTTAAGTTAATTTAGGAGAGTTGTGTGATTATCATTGATTAATTGTCTTAAATCCTGTATCTCTTCAGGATATTTGGTTTGTTCCTTTGGGTGGGCCATCTCTTCCTGTTTCCTAGTATGGCTTGTAATTTTTTGCTGCTGTGTAGGCATCTGAATATGTTGGTGAACTTACTCTGATGGCCAATTTCTCTCTCTTGCCTATTGTTATTATTTTTTTCACAGCTCTTCTTTGATATTTGGTTCAACATATCCTAAGTCTTTAAAATTTCCCAGCTTAAGTAATCAAAATCGGGCCAGAGACTCACCAATGGCGTGTGGATTTTCTCCCAGAAGTTAAGAGAAAAGAGAGACCCAATTGCAGTTTTTGTCCATGCAATTTCCAGGCCAGCCAGCAGATGGTGCGTATTGCCGCACCTACCCCCCAGAGGTGTCTCTCTCTAGGTTTTCCTTTGTTTTGGTCTGGCGGGAGCTGAGATTCAAAGTGGGCTCCACTGGTGGAATTTACATAAGAAAAGCCATCCGATTCCCCCTCCCTTTTCCCTTGTAACAGCTGACAGGAAGGAAGACATTTACTCCCCTCTCAGTCCGCTGCAATGAGCTGACTCATTGTCCTGGCCTGCTGACCCCAATGCAGGTCCCTCAGGCAGCTTGTGGCTCTTTCTACGTTGTTTTTGGGAAAGAGCTGAGCCTTGTCTGCCTAATCTGGTGCCACCTTCCCACAGTTCTCTACATTCTCTACAGAGCAGTCAGAGTGACCCTTTACAGATTTCAATTAGATCCTGTTTCTTTGTTTAAAAATCTCTAGTGCTTTCCTGTCCATGAGGTAATTCTGCTGGACTGCAAGCTCTGTGCACACAAGGATAATTCTATTTATCCAGAAGCCATCGCAGTGCCTTGCGCCTAGTGTGCTCTTAACACACGGAGCTAGGCCTTGTCTGCCTCTCCAGCCTCACCTCTCACCCCGTATTCCTGTGTCTCAACCACACTGCTCTCTCCTCAGGTCCTTGAGCGGGCTGGGCTGTGACGCACTCCCCCATCCTTCCTAGCATTCTCCTTTATCCTTGCTACTCTAAGGTTGTCCAGGACCCGGAGCGTGGGCATCCCTGGAAGCCAGTTAGAAATGCAGATGCACAGGCCCATCCAGCCCTAGTGAATCAGTCTGACCGGTGCACATTAAAGCTCGAGGCACTGCTCTGGATGTCAGCCTAAGTGCTAGTTCTTAGAGACGCCTTCCCCACCTGGCTGACACATTAGAGCATTAATGTGTTCACTCGCAGCACCTGCCACGCCTGGACGGAGAAGGACGCGAACGTAGGGAGGCAGGTGGCGGGGGACTCCACCAATCAGAAGCTGTTTGCTTCAGCATTTTGTATGAGGCTGACCCTATCACAAGTCTGGGTTGTGTAGAAGAGCATACACAATCTGAAGAGTTTGATTTGAGTAAGCTGAAAAATATGAAAAATTTTGTTTGCTTTAAAAATATATTTGAGTTCATTCTGACAGCCACTTTATATAGTTGTTTAGTTTTGATTTGCCACATTATGATACTGCAGAATAAATGCACAGCAGTGAGCCATAATTGGTTTGGGTTTTCCAATATTTCATTGATCCATGGTTTTGGTGTGCATTGTAGAAAGTTTGGATAGAACACCTACTCTTTAATGTAGTTTGATTCCAGCGTTGTTGCAAGTCAATTGTTCAGTGTTTTGTTGAAAACATGTTAGACGTTGCATAGTGGATTGATTGGTTGTGGCTCCTGGAGTCTTCTGTGGA
The DNA here is from genome assembly GCA_029593785.1 of Cabassous unicinctus. Lineage (NCBI taxonomy): Eukaryota > Metazoa > Chordata > Mammalia > Cingulata > Chlamyphoridae > Cabassous > Cabassous unicinctus. Next base: position 8,427 of record JAQZBX010102602.1, on the reverse strand, counting down.
TTCTGTTAGAGGTTCAATAGTGACATTACTGGAGACCTCTAGCTCGTGGATAAACTAAGGCAGGCTTGTGACTGTGTAATGACAGCAAACACACTTGTTAAAAATAAACACCTTTTTACTTACCTCTGAAAGCATTTCTAAGGTTTCATTCACCTGTGCTCCTTTGTAAACTGTTTTGTTGCCTCTATTGCTAAGTATTTCAGGATTTTATGGTTACCAAAATATCCTATTAATATAACTGGAAAACTTGTTGGAGTTATTCAACAAATTAAAAGTGTTGGCAGAGCCATGGTTTTAAAGTAGCCCACTCATTCCTTGAGTATTACAGCTTCTTGTTTGTTTAATAACAGAGCTGATGAGTAGTTAATTTGAGAGGAAAGCTGGTTGCAGGTGGTGGTGCTAGTTGACATCTGTTGCAAGATATACAGGTAAAGCAAAACAGGTTAAAATCAGCCCTGTGTCAAATCTGCACAGTGTAAAATTTCTGAGTTTCTGAGGACACTGAGGGAGGAGGGTCAACAGAATTCCCGGGGAATGAGAAGGGGGCCAGCCTTTGCTGATTAGCTCCTGTGGGGCCCTCCTTTAATCATCACAAACCTGTCATGGTAGGTTTTATGTATTTCATTTGAGCCTCACAGGCCATGCTTTCAGCCTGGCCACACGTTAGAACCGCTGGGTGGCATTAAAAAGACTCTGCTGGGGCTCCGCTGTCGGAGATGCTGCGTGACTCGTCTGGGATGGCCTGGGCGCTGCGTCCCTGGTCCCTGTGCCTTCAGGCTGCCCTTGCCAGCGCTGTGGCAAGATCCCTCCTGGCTTCCCACCTAGGCCCGAGCCCTTCTGAAGAGCCCCGGGTGCCAGAGCCAGCTCTGCTTCTTTCTCTTCTTCTCACTTCAACCCTCTGCCCAACCTCAGCTAGGCATTAGGAGAAAATCAAGATGACTGAATTTTCTCTGTAGACCAACACCTAATCTCAAGGATTATTGCTTCTTAACTCAATGACTTCCTGGATCGTGGCGTTCAGGCTGGGAGCAGATCTCTAAAATCTTACACCCGGTCAGGCATCTGTGTGTCAGCAGTTCATTTGTGGTAGGTGACGGAGGGGAGAGAAAGGAACAGAACAGGAAGCTCTCTGTGGCCCTACAGAAGACCCTTGGCATGTAACTCTAGGGCCCTGAGGTGGTAAAGGAAAGGTGGCTCCCCACTCCTCCACCCGCTACTTCTCTGTTTTTCCTCTGCCCCCACACCAGCTCCCTCTGGGGCCTGGACCCTGAGCCACCCTCAATGCTAATCATCTCCCTTCCACCCCCTTTGACGAAGGAGCACGGTTGAAGGGAGGGGTGCTGGCCAGTACTGAGCCACACTGGCTCCCGACACCAGGGGAAGCATGTGAGTGCCTTTCACTGGAGAAGAAAAGTCACTATTTTTCACACGTGCCAGCTTGATCATACTTTCCATGGCAAAATCAATTCGCGCTAACACTGCGCATGCATACACATTTTACTTTCCTCTGGTATAAAGTACACTGTTGGACTGAACAACCGTTCAGTTTCCTTCCAACTCTAACATTGTGTACTTCTGTGGCAGAGCTCCTTTTTCTGTGCCGGTGCTTCCCAAGCCTAGCCTCTTTGGGTTGGCCAAGGCTGCTTTCTTCTTTCCTACCTATCTACTTTTTCCCCTCTGATTGATCTAATGTATATTTTTAAATTGTCAGTCCAGAGAACTCAAATTTCTGTCACTTTCCTCCCTCTATGAGCCTGGCCTTGGACAATGTTTCTGTCAAGGACGATGAAAAGGAGTCAACACTGAATACAGTTAAACTGGATGTTATATTCATTTGGTGGCAACAAGTCTGATAAGGAAGTAAAATAGCTTCTTTTAAATCATTAAATCCCTAGGCAGAGCAGGTCAAGAGAAGTGAAATCCTAGAATCTCGTCTCTGTCAAACGTGGGTATTTTCTCACTGGTTTTTATTGAGGCCTTACGTATTTTGCCACTAGTTGATTCCCAAGCTGCTTGGCCCAGATGGAGGGCGGTGTGGAAAGCCAGGGACTGCCAGGTGGGGGGCATATCAGGAGAGCTGACGTTACACATTCCGGAATCTTGTGAGCTGGTTGTGAGGCTGCTGGTAGCTTGCAGCTGCTTGTGGTGGGAATATTTGCACCATGGGAATCAGCAGCGGCTACAACCCTGGTGCTTTGCTTTGCAGAGCTGCCACGGCACATCGCACACTATTGGGCTGAACAACGGGCATTTATTGTCTTGTGGCTTCAGAGGCCGAAAGTCCAAAACGTGGGGGTTGTTAGGGCCGTGCCTGCTCTCCAGGTCTGCAGCGTTCGGGCGCGGGCCGGCAGAGCCGGGCCTGGCTCCCCGCCCGCATCCCAGCTTCCTCTCAGTAAGGCCTCCGGGCCTGGGGCTCCACGTTGGCCGCGTCTGGACAGGATTTTACAAGCTCCTACAGCTCACTGACAGCGCGTCTCCAAAGCCCTCCTTAGGAATGGGCTCACGCGCACGGGAGCGCAGACGCAGGCTGGGAGCACGGTTCCCGTGAGGGCGCCCCTCCGCCCGCCGCCTTACCAGCACCCCGCTCTCATCCTTGGGAAATGCAGGATTCCTGCCGGTGTCCACAGGCCCTCCTACAGCCCCCGTCTCCCTCAGGGTAAAAGCTGCCGTAACAGCCCCACAAACCTAGTCGTTTAAAAGCACACCCGCCCTCCCTGGGGGAAAGGCTGCTGCCTTCTGCTTCCGGGTGCTGCCACGTGCCCTGGCGCCTGGCGCCTTCCAGCCAGCAGCTGCGTGGCTGCAGCCCGGGCCAGCGCGGCTCCTTCCTGGTCCCTCTCCCTGATGGCAGCCTTGTGACCACCTTGGCCCACCCAGATCATCCAGGACACCTCCCCCCTCTGCAGCTCCTCAACTGAATCACAGCGGCGAAGCCCCTTTGCCGTCTGAGGGTGTGGCCATCTTTGGGGAGAGCATCGTTCTGCCTCCACCTCTTCCCTCCCGTCCGTCCTAGTTAGCTGTGACCCCCCAGCCCCCCCAGCACTCCTCACCTCCCTGCCCTGCTGGATCCTTCTCTGATATGGTGACTATTTTACACACTCATTTTGTTGATGCTGCCCCTTCCCCACAGGAATGTAATCTGCCTCAGAGTGAGTAAATAAATACATATCTACATTGTTGCAGTGTTTTCATTGCCTAGACCAGTGCCTGGCTCATGGGAAACATAAGCACAGGAAGTGCATGCCTAGTATGTGAATGAATTCGGTTGAGAAGGTTTGGAAAAGAAACTGGCCTGGCCTGGAAGGTTCTCCGGTGTCGGGAAAGGGCCTCCAGAGGAAACTCAGGTGCTCCAGAGATGGCTCAGGGCAGAACTGTGTGGTTCACATGAACGTATCTGCCCAATTCTGTTTTTCATTCTTTCCTCTCGTCTTTACCTTTGCTCTTTCTTTGGAATATACTCAAAGCTTTTGTATTAGTTTCTGACTCTAAATGATAAATTCCTCAAGGAAAGAAACCATTCCCCTGATGTTTCTATGACGCTTCTACTGTGTCTTGCACAGTGCTAGATATTGACTGTGTGGCTGTCAAATATTTTTTTTCTGATTTCTTAAATTTCTTAGAATTCAGTCTAAAGGGAGAAAGGAACCAGTGCTTTCACTATTCTGTGTGTTTTTTTTCCTGGAAGGGAGAGGAGAGCCTTTTGTAGCCTTAAAGCTCTTCACTGGTGCAACTTTGTTAACTCTGGGCAACAGTAGTCTGTTATTACAAGGGACAATTTTTACTTTAAATTTCACAATTTGTTTATGTGAAGGCAGAAGGATTTTTTTTTACAATGATCTTCATCTAAAAATGTCAAGACACGTTTCTTGATAATATTTCATGATTAGGGAGAAAATAGGATTCTTATTAGAATTCTCAATTCTGTGTTTGAGAATAGATGCTTTGAAACCTGACCTGCTCTGGCCTGTGACTGGCATTGTGGATGAAAGACGAAGCTCCTGCTGTCGTCCCACTGGTTAGAAAACACCTAAGCATCTACACGGACCCTCATGGGGCATTTCTCGCAGTTATACTTACTTATTCCAGAGCAAAATTAATATGCAGCAAGTGGAATGTTTTCTGGTGATATCTCAGATACGACAGGCACTCTGCTTAGGAAAACAATGGTGTGTTGTGAGGACATTGGGAGCTCTAGCTCCTTTGCCTTCAAGGCGTTGCGAACAACTCGAATCACTCCAGTAACCTTATCAAGTGCAGGCAAACAGTGAAATGAAAACCATTTATCTGAAAGAGCAGGTTGGAAACGCCACTGGTACACTTTGAAGGCAGCTCACTTAACCCTGCTAAAGCTTTGCTGCTCCAGAGCAGGACGTGAATTTTTCGTTGCCCCATAATCAAGGTCTTTAGAGTTTCTTGGTATTTTCTCTCTAGTATAGCCTAATATGTTGAGTATTGTTGACATTTTGCTTATAGTTGCCAAGGATAAAATAAAAACTTACTTTGAATAATATTCTAAAAACATTGGAAGAAATAACTTTGCCAAAGGAATTGAAGTTCAATTAGTTCTGTATACAAAGTCACTTACGGTGTGTGTGGGTGCAGACCTTCAAGTGTGATTTTAGATAACAGAAACCGTTCTCTTCGTTGGATTTGTGTGGAAGAAAGGAAGGAAAATCCCCTAAGTATCTGTTCTGGCCACTCTGTGTAAGGCTCAGCCCCCCCGTTTTGTTCTGCTGTAGATCCTTACTCTCTCCAGTGTGCAGAGAGGAAGCGTGTAATCCTGGGAATTCACCAGCTTGTGCCCACGACACCACCGTTGCTCAAAAGCGTTTCGAGAATTCTTGTTTTGGAGTTGTCTTCAGAGCAGGTGGTAAGCCGTATGAAGACGTCAGTCTTCCAGGTTTACAGCTGCCTTTTGGGGTCACATGAGTGGAACTAACATAGGTTTTGGAGTCTCAGCTGTTTTGAATCCGGTCTCTGACCTAAGTAGAAGTTACTTAATCTATTTGAGTCTCAGTTTTCTGGGTATAATTACATATACCTTAGAGGGTTATTGTGTGGATTAAATGCAATAATATCTGTAGCCTAGTCTAGCACCGTCATCTTTCCTGCCTCCTCTCCTCTCGCACCAGATTTCCTTTCTGGTGCGTCTGGTTATGTCTGACGTCCAGCTTCTGAGAGATCAGAAATGCAGTGAAGCTAGAAATTGAGGAGCTAGACTTGAGTGTTAGGGAACCTGGAAATGGTGCCCGTGGTGCTGGAGGCACCTGTACAGCCTGGGAGAAAGGTGAGGGGATGCTGCGGATGGCCAGGTGGGTGACGCCTGGGGCCTCTGGTCAAGGCACTGTTAGTGCCGAGTCATTTGGGACCTGAGGTGGTGGCAGATATGAGATGGACACCAGTGCTCGCCTTCTCAAGAGGTTGTTAGTCCCTGCTTCCTTCGAGCCCAGCTTGATCCCTTCTGTCCCAGTCAACTTCATGGGCAATTAAAGACCCTCCCACACCTCTGATCAGGCCTCTTACCTGCGGTCTCTCCTCTGCAAGGGCATCTTTGGGCAGAGGGCAGAGGGTAAGTGCACTGGGGCAGTGAGGGACTGGGCCTGTCTGCCCCTTGCTGCCCTGCTGCGGGCTGCCAAGGCGGGACCGAGCCTGGTTAGGGCGTGCTGGCAGTCGCCGCTCTGCATCTCAGACAGACAGACCCTTACCCGCTTGGGGCTCCCACTCACTTCACTTATTCATGTGTTCATTCATTCAGCACAGTTATCTGTGGGAAGGTTGGCACGGAAAGGGGACGGGACCATTCCTTAGCCTCAAGGTAAGAAAGAATTCACAGAAATACAGGCTTGGCTTTGTATGACTTAAGACGGTTTTTAAAATAAAATAAAATAATAAATAAAATAAAATAAAATAAAATAAAATAAAATAAAATCCCAGAAGGGCCAAGACCTGCTATCACTTTATTAAACTAAAAAATCCAAAAAGTTCCAAAAGAACTTAAAGTGTTTTGACAAATGCTTAGCCATGTTGGAATATCCATATCATACGAAGGCTTTACAGTGTTCAGCCAACATTGATGAGCGCCTGCTGTGTGCCCGGTACAGGGCAATTGTAGTGGGAGTAACAGGACCGAGTTGGAAGGTCTCTGATGGTGGGCCCTCAGTTACCGCCTAAGAACAGGGAGCCAGGAGGAATTCCCACGGGCTCTGGGCTGGAGGGCAGCCAGTGTGTCTGTGGGCGGAGCAGGGCCAGTGTCCTGGAGGAGGTGCTGGGGGAGGATTTCCATCTCATTTCCTTTCTGGACATCAGTTCTTAGGAAACCCACATTCCCCAGCCCCAGGATAAGAAGAGAGGAGTGATTCTTTTTGTGTAATAATTCCACCGAAATTCTTTGTGGTGCCAAGCTTACGTGTAGACTGAAGCTTGCCAGAGTTCTCCTAAGTGCGTGACTGAACTAGACTATAATCCATCGCCTTGTGTCGGAGCCGTTGCCCACGCCAGTGCTTCCAGGGGGCGATTTATTTACAGACCAAATGATAACAAACAGCAATTCCCAGGCTTAAACCTGTAGCAGGGGTTGGGAATACTTTACACTTGGTGATTTGCACTGGCAAATGTATGCTTCCAGAACTATTGCTTTCTAACATGCTTGCATTGACCAGTTGCGGACTTCTATTGAATGTGGTGATGTGATGGAAGTGCTTCGTAAACCATAAAATTCTAATATTATTATTAAAGTTACCGACGCCTTCCTAAATATTAGGTGATGATCTCAGAAATTATATGGCTTTTAACCAGGAAATTATTTGAAAGCATGTAGAATTTTGGGATAATCTTTCCTTTGGGAACAGCATGGCTGCCTTTAAAATTTCCTTGATTTACACTTTTATTGCACTGTGGATTCGCAATTGAGTGTCTTAGTGTCTTTGAGATGTAGTAAGTTCTTGCATAAATTTTTAATCTACCAAGAAAAAGTCTAGATAAATAAACAGCATTGTGTTCGTCTCACAGCCCGTCATTTCGAAGGATGGTTTAAGTCCACAGGAACTACTGACTCACCTCTCCCAAAGAGGCAACTAAATGTCTTCTTTTTTAAGATCAATTTCATCCTGAAACAATGGCTTTGATTAACTGAAACAATAGGTCACCACAAACGTCAAATGAAAAATTCTCCTCCTGATTGTTTTCAACCAGAGGAGGAACATGAATGTTTTGCTTGGGCCTGTTTTCTGTGCTTCAACATCATAAAACATTCTTCCTGCTCTTTAATGTTCGGTTTCATTTTTCTTTTTCCTTCATCAATAAAATGATCTGAACTTCCTCACTCGTCTCCTGTTGGATCCGGAGCCCAGTTCTTCCTCCTGCCCCTCCCATGACGTTCCTTCCGTTCCTGCAGTTCTTTCTATTTGCACCTTGATGTCCAGGTCACAACCCTTGAGGTTCCCACATCCCCTCACCGGTTTCCTTCTAAAGTTTCTCTCAAACGTCCAGGCTTTCCGTTTCCACGGTCACCGCGTTGCTTAGACTCTAGCCGTTTATTGTCAGAGACTCCCGTGGCCTTCCCGCCTCCGGCTTGGCCCCTTCCGTGTCATTCTTTCTCAAGTGTGGTGTGATCACGTCGCTCCCTCGCTGGAAACCTGGCGCTGTCTCCCCTACTCGCCCAGAATCGGGTGCTAACTCTTCAAGGTGGCGCGAGCGGCCCCCGCTCCTGGTCCCGTTATTTTCGTAGCTTTAGAAGGGCGCCTTGCTCTCCGTGATGGTTAGGCTGAATAATTTGCACCCCTCTTCTTGTAGACCCCATGTCTCGCATGACCCCATGTCTAGTCCTCTACCTGAAGGCCCTTTCCCACAGCTGCCTCCCTTGGCTACGCTTCCGGGATTGCTTGGTGCCTGTTTTATTGAACTTTGAGACTCATCTGTTGTGTTTTCTGGTATTTGTATGCTCCCGGATTTTGCCTGCCCCCCTGTCTTGACCTGCCACTTTACTGCCTTTGCTTATCTGCCTGGCTCTGGTGGACAGCATTACTTGTAAGCTTCCTACCTATTTGCTCTCCCAGTTACTTCTCAGGTTCCCCAGACCAGGCTTCTTACCCTGTATCTGTAAACTGCTGTTGGTCTGAGAGTCACGGTGTATTGTAGTTTTAATCAAACTCATCTTGTGGCTATAGGTCCATGACTGACAATGGAACAAAATAGACCCATTTTGTGTATTGCAGCAGAGTGAATTGCTACGTTACCTAGTGACCCAAAAATCTTTTCTTTATGATTATTGTTGCTGTTATTTTTAAATGGAGGGCCAAGGAGGGCAGAGTTCGCCCACCAATCTGAACTTAGATCCTAACCTTTCTTAGGGTATTGGTGATCCCTCATCCTCTCCAACACTTATTATTTTCTGTGGTTTTTTTTTTTTTTAAATAGCAGCCATTCTACTGG
>JAQZBX010102601.1:0-11143 GCA_029593785.1 Cabassous unicinctus | reverse complement strand
AGGATATCTCAGAAATTGTCTAGTATTAGTTGTAATAGCAATGGTAAAAATGTCACTCCTTTAACTTTATATACACTTTTTAATTTAGGAAGTCTCTTTTCATATCATTTATACCTTAGGACCAGCCTATAAGGTTGGAAGAAAATAGATTCAAGGAGGCATGGTGATTTACTCAAGGTCACACAATGCCATTACTTGGCACAGGTTTTTTTTTTTGTTTGTTTGTTTTGTTTTTTTCTTACATTAATGTTATTATATATATATATATATATATTTTAAAGGTGCTTAGATTACCTAATTATTACTCAGAAATTACAGGGATTTCCATGTTCCCCACCTCCCACACCTCCCACAACCTCCCACACCAACATCCTTCAACAGGTTTTTGATTCTATGTTTAGCATTCTTTTTTATCTTATCTGAAAAAGAAGAAGGAGAAGAAGGAAAAGAGAAGGGAAAATAGGGGTGGGGAGAGGAGGAGGAAGAGAATTTAATACTTGATTCAAAATATATGCTTAACAAATAGTTTTGAATGAATATTATAATTCTTATATGCACATAAACTCTTGTATTATAGTTTCCTCATTTTAAAAATGGATAATATTCTCTAACTCATGTTATTGTTGTGAGAATTAAATGAATTTATATATATATAAAATGTGTAGGTGCTGGGCACATAGTGATCACTCAAATCATGTCCATTATTAAATACACAGTATTTTACACTTTACAAACAATTTTGAAAATATTATCATAGTTCCTCTTCAAAATAACTGATTATGCCCTTACTTCATAGAAGAGCAAACTGAAACACTAAAAGAGTTTAAGGTTTAAGTAATGGTATCTAGGTACCTGGATACTGGGATACCTGCCATGTTATAGCTGCCTCCTCCACCTCCCACAAATGGAAACAGAGACTCCCAGCACAAACAGATGTGTCCATGATCCCACAGTTAATTTAGGTGCAGGACATTAGGCTAAATGTTTACCAACCATCTATACTTCCCTGATTGAGGAAAGTTTTTATTCTGTCTTTAACTGTCCTCATTGTCTGCTTGCTTTCTTGAAATTTCTCTTTTTTTCATGATGAGAATAGTTCAGAAAGTTAAAAAAAATCAGCTAAACAAATAATCTAGTTAATTGAGCTTTAATTACTTTCTATTTATATCTTCATACTAGATCATTTTTAAAAATACAAAATGTAAGGCAGAGACATGCTGGAAGGGAGCAGGTAACCAGTCTGACTTTTCACTGCCTTTGTTACTCAAACATGGCTAGAACAGGGAGCTCTCCCCGACCCCATCCTCATTCCAGAGCCTAGGTTCATCTTTTACCCCTTTTGATTTTTCCATTTTGTTACTTAAAAAAATTATCAATATACCTCTTCAAGCCAGATAGATCATAACCCAGGCTAAATTCTCACCAAGAGGGAACAAGAAGAGCTATAGCACCCAATATACCCATTAGTGCAAACTTAAATGAGTCTACATCGACTGACATGTATCTTGTACCTTCTGTCTTGGAATGCATGCAATCCTGAGTGTCATCTCCTCTCCTTTAGTTGGGAAGCACTCCCCAAAGTATCACCTGGTGATTTGCTCATTACTTAGGATCTTCATTAAATGAGATGTTATGTAGTCACGGTGACATTATAGATAATTTGCAATTAGAAGGGCTGAGTTAAATTTCGACCCTACTGTTTACTTACCACATGTTTAGCCCCCAAAAAGTCACTCAAAGCCCTTTGAGTGTCAGTTTCCCTATCCAAATACTGGGATAATATTTTCCTTTGGGGATGTTTGTAGAATCAAACAAGTTCATGCATTAATGATACTTTGTCAGTTTCTGAAATGCTGTTATATCTGTTACTGAGTAGGTGTTGAATGTTGAACAGCTAGTTTTAACTGTGATGTGTGTGGCATGAGTTAACTCTAGTCCCTCACTTTCAAAATCCTCAGAGTCTGGATCTCTGTAGTAAAGCCTTGCTGCCAAAGGCAAGCCAAAGAGTACACAACACAATGTTCAATCTTAGGGTAAGTGAGGAGCAATGCTTAAAAGGATCTAGGGTGACTTCATTTAACTCTGCAATAAGATTAAGACCAGGCTCTCCCAAGTTGGTCTTTAGCCCTGTCAACATATCTGCCTTTGTCTCTCTGTTAATTTTGTCCTGCTAGCCTGGACTAATACTACAAGGCATTTAGCTGTGTTAATTAAAAATACCAGCCAAGCAAGATGCTTAAGAATAATGCTGCCAACAGCAGTCTCCAGTTTTAAACAGCCAGATTTATTTAAGGGGCTTTAACCAACTGCTCTATAAATTTCATGGCCAACAGCTTGGTACTGTGGAACAGCAAGTGGAGGTTGAAAGCCCAGTGGCTTCCTGGCTCCCTGCCATATGAAGTAGCCATGGAAAGGGAAGTAAGAATGGTAAGAATGAAGCTTAACATCCTCAGGACAATGAGAGCTGGTCTCCTGGGAGAAGGCTGTTAAACAAGAAAGGGAAAATAAGAATATTACCTCACAGCCAGATGTATTAGCTGCAATAACTTACAAAAGATAGAAGGGAACTTTGGAAAGTACTGGAGCAGTAGTGGGTAGTTTGCAAAATTTCAGTGGACTAGGCTATTTGTTGGACACATAGAACTTAAGACACTGCCTGGCAGCGAGGATGTTTATTTACAGAAGCCAGCTTTGTGTGCTATTGAGTAAGTAGTAGAAGATGGGAATCTGTCATTTTGGGCTAGAGAAAATAACCTACTTCAGAGACCCCTAGAGCAGCTGGTCAGTCCATGCAGAGTACCACTCTCCAGATGGTGGACCATGGTGGTCATCCCAAACATGAGCAAGGTACACAAAGATGGCTCCAGGCAACAGATGGCAACATCTAGTTTCCAATAATCTGTCCATAGCAGGAATTCATCCAGTGAGTGGGTGACAAGGGAGCAGAATCCAGTTCCTTCCTCCTCAACCCCACAAACGAGAGCACATAAGCAGAGTGCCAGGGCTCCAGCAGAGCTGACTTGGACTTAAACATGCTCTGGAAGGTTCTGCAATATATGGGTGTTTCTGTTTGTAATCTGGAGCTACAACCTAGACTCAACCACCTTTTCAGCATTTGAAATGAAGACCTGAAGTATTATGCTGGTATTGTGTTTATCAGACTTGAAATGGGCACCAGAATCATGTATGAAGTTTAATTAAAATACAGATATCTGGGCCTCAATACAAACCTATTAAGTCAGAATCTCCAGGAGGAATGCCTAAGCATTTGTGTCTTTAAGAAGCACCACAGATGATTTTGATATTCATCAAAGGTTGAAAAACACCGTGCTTATGGGTTTTTACCTCCTTTCAAAATAATGTAAACATAATGGTGGGTCCACACATAAGCCTTGTAGTCCAACATTCTCGACTTTGACACTTGATGTCAAATATGTTAAAAGAAGCAGTATATAATCATAGAAAGAATAAAGGCAGGCTCTGGATTCCATGTCCTACTACATTAATGTATCTTCTTAGGTAAGAAATTTTAAACTTTTGACTCTTACTTCTTAATTAGTAAATTGGGACAACTATTATCTCAAGGGATTTTGTGATGATCAAACAAAATATTGTACTTGACACCACTTTGAAAAACGTAATACATGCCAGCCATTCCTTTATGTTGGACTAAATTGATGGTCTTGGCCCTAAATTGGAAACATGAATGATAGACTTTTAAGTGAAAGAGCTGGAAAAGAACCTAAAAGACTCACCATCATAGTAAGATGTAAAACACTCTCTGCCTCCCATTTCTATCTTGCCCCCTACTCTCCATCTCCTATATCCATCCAACAATATGACAGAAAACAAGCTAATACATTTAAGAGTATGAACTGAAGGATTTATTACTATCTCTCTGATATTAATCAGACAAATGAAAATATTGACAGTGCAAATAAAAATTCACCTTCTTCTTTAGTACCTGAAGGAAAAGCAGTGAGGTCATCTCTGATACTTTCACACATTTATATACTTGCCAAACTTTTTCAAGGAAAACTTAACATTAGTAAGTGAACTATTTGGATACGATCCTCAGGCATGCTGACATTCTTACAGAAGTGGAAATATTCTGGGATTCCAGGATTTTAGGCATTTACTTATTTGAAACTTTGACCAAATTAAGGCTGACATGAAACATAATGTCACCAGCCTGAAGAAGTTGGAAATAATGACTAAGATGAACCAAACAGAGCCATAACTTTTTACTGTGGTGACTGGGAAAAAAACCCCAGATATAATAGAATTCATCCTTAGGCAGTAAAAAGAGAGATGTCAAAGTGCTAGCAATAAGAAAAAGCAATTTGATTCAGGCTCCAAGCTTCAGACACCTGGCTGACCAACCACTGTCAGCATTAACAATTGCATAGTTCCAGCCAGTGTGGCTGCAAAGTAAATAGAGCAGCAGTCCAGGCCTCCCAAAACTAGCTTCTAATTTATGCTCAGCAAACACACTTCATTTTTCTACCTAAGCACCCCTCTGTAGTTCCTGTTAGGTTATATATACAATAAACCAAGTTGAAACTCCAGCAAAATTATCACAGGCTATCAGTTGTCCTTCGCCATCATTGCACAAAGGTTATGGACTCTACCTGCTGAGTAAAGAGTTATTTTTTTTTCCTAAGTAGGCCATGGTCCCATCTAAGATGTAGAATGTTCAAAAAGCCATCCCAAAGTAACCTTGAACTGTTAGTATGCTTTGGAACAGGTCTATTGTCAACATAAATGTGATGCATGCCGTATAAGCACAAAAAAGTGAAAACAGAAACAGTGAATCTGTTTGAAATCTGGGCTTTAAAAAAGTTATGTTTGAGATCTTTGGGTTTAAAAAAAGCTATGTTTGAGATATTTGGGTTTAGAGAAATTAACTTATGGTTTAGAAAAGAAAAAATAGGATTTATTTGGGCAAACTCTAGTTTTTGTTGTTGTTTTTAATCGTGATAATTTGGAGTCAACAAAAATCTTTTTAGTAGATCCTAAATATAGCTTTATACTTGGGCAAGACTTACTGATCTTTTTGTAGTTAGATATGTGCATGTTTATAAAAAACAGTGAGCACATGCACTTTTGTGCTTGTGTCAAAAGTTAAAATTTAGCTTTAATGTATGTTAAGAGATCAAAGAAGCCATATGTGTCTTCAATGACATACTAAGCAGAATTAAAATCTAGATTGAGGGAAAACAATCCATCTATTATAAAAATGACAGGATCTTGAAAATACATACTTCTGCCTTCACAGGAGATTTTTTATACCTGATCTTTGTGGACCTTACAATGGGAATATAATATCTACCACATTGTACTACAACGAGGTTTAAAATGGAATTCCATGTTTCCTGACTTGTAAAATCTCCTGTTTTAAGTAATTTTCATCACATATGGCATATACTCTTACTGGGCTCTGCCTGGTTCTGTACAGGAGGAATTTGGGGAAGCCAGTGGGGCCCCCTCCACTTTCAGAAAGTCCACTGGCCACAACCCAGCTGCCTTTAGAGCTTCTCACTCAGAGTGTAGGGGCAGGGCAGGAAGCAATTTCCACTGCCTAGAGAGAGGGCTTAATTCTGTACTCCATCTAGGTAAATGGAAATGTGCCTTTTTTTTGCCAACAAGTATGATTTGGGGCACTTATCCCTGTGTGCCTCAATTTACTCATATATAAAATATGAAAAATGATAATAACTGCCTAATCGGTGTATCAAGAGAATTAACTGAGTTAATAGATGCCAAGTCAGTAGAATGATGCTGGCAATTACTATTAAAATACATGACTGTCACAAAGTGGGTTCTCAATAAATGATAGTTATCACTTTCCGTTCTACAGTTCTTTATTTTTCTAGGATGAACTAAAGAAAACAACCTGAAGAAGCCAGAAATCAATTCTTCTATTGCCATGCCCTTAATTGTAATTTGTCTTAAGTCACACAATTAGTAAGTAATTGGAACTAAAACTTGAATGTAGGTTTATTAAATCCCATAGCCCAAGAACATAAAGACTCTGCTCTCTCAAATCTGTGTCTCTTTATGCTCTGATATTTAGTTAGAACAGTGAATTGGTGATGAGTGGTAGCTTCTTTCTTTGCAGCAAGGTTTAGCCAGCATATATATTCACAGAGAAAGCCAGAACAGCTTGTAAGCCCAGTTCAGCAGACACCCACTGCGGGGTACCTGCAGCTTTGGTAGTCATGGTTAGAAGCATGCTCAATCATCCCAATTAGTGAAAATATTTTGAGGATGGAGAAGCTAAACCTGCTGGAATATGACACATGAGACCTCCAAATGAATCAGTTCAGTAGAAATGGTTTGAAAACCTTAATCTTGTCTTAATTGAGACCATTCTGTTCATTATGGGGATCAAACCTAATAAAGCAGTTAGAAATGGTCAATCCAATGCATAAGCATTCCCTTATGCTTCCCACTGTGGTGAGGCCTGTATTACCATTCTATAAAAGGCTACATCTGACAGCAGGTGTGACACAGCTAAAGCACCTGCTGAACGCACCTGTACCAGCTCAGCAAGATTCATGTGTGCTGTGTCTGTGTGGAGGTTATAACACAGGGATGAACAGAGAGGTCCCTGGAGGAGTCAGTGATACTCTAGACAAGAGAGAAAATGTCAATGAAAAAATTAAAATGAAAGAAAAATAGTGACCAACAGATAGAAGGAAAAGGTCTTCCTTACACAATATTGGGTTGTTACAATTCTTCTGTTTCTAATTCTGGACTTTTTCCTATTAGAGGATTGACTAGACAATGAACATAACTGTGAGCTTGGTTCTCCTGGGATGCTAGAGAGGAAGAGATAAAAATATGATACAACCTGTGTTAGTCAGCCAAAGGGGTGCAAATGCAAAATACCAGAAATCTGTTGGCTTTTATAAAGGGTGTTTATTTGGGGTAGAAGCTTACAGTCACAAGGCCATAAAGAGTAAGTTACCTCCCTCACCAAAGGCTGTTGCCACGTGTTGGAGCAAGATGGCTGCTGGTCTCTGCGAGGGTTAAGCCTTCCTCTTCCTCCTAAGGCTCTGTGGTCCCAGCTCCAATCTCAGCTGTAGGCTAGCATAAGGCTTGTCCCTCTCCCCAGGACTCCTTTCTTTCTGGGCTTTCTCAGCTGTTCAGGGCTCTGGTCTCTTCAGCTGCAAACTATCAGATGACGGGTTGGATTCTCTCCCTGGGGCTTCAGCATCCAAAATTAAACTCTCTGTGTTCTCCTCCGTATACTTACTTGCCTGTCTTTGATTGAGCCTCCGTTTATATAGCCCACAAGGGGAAAGAGGGGACTCAAACCCACTTGCCCTAATCTTGATTTAATAAAGTAAAAGTGAAACCTCTGAATCTAATACAATCTAATATGCCCAAAGGAACAGACCCATTTACAAACACAATCCAATATTTAATTTTGGAATTAATAAACAATACCTAACTGCCACACCACTATAAGCGGAGGGAGTGTTAGAGTATGCAAAAGAAGAATGCTTGAGTGAAAGTGATTTCTTGGTTCTGTCCCCGATTCAGGGCAAACACTGCCAATGCACACCTAAGTCCTGATTACTCCTTCAGTCAAGGGAATAAAGTTAGATTTGTCGGTGAGGCTAATAAGGTTTTCAGAATGAAGTTACCCAGATATGCTTGGTATCTGGAAGCAGTCAAGTCACTTAAATTTTAATGTGGCTATTGGTACATGGAGGTTCATGCAAATTATGTATTTTAAAACTGTTTGGCAGCAAGAATATTTGTCCTGAATATTCTTGATATTCCTGAGAGCTGAGAAAGGAAAATTTGCTGCTGCTTGGCAATATTCCAGAGAGCTAATTATCTTAGAGAGGGTTTATGAAAGACTGCATAGGCTATCCTACACATGCTTTTGCAAAGGTGAGATTTTTGTTGGAGGTTTTTCTTAAACCTCTGAGCCTTCACCCATGCTGTTCCCTGTGCTCAGGATGTTGCTTGTGTTTGCCCCCAGTTTCTCTTTCAAATGTCTTCTTGCCTTTAAAGACTCAGCTAAATTGTCACCTTTGCTATGAAGCTTTTTAGGACACTAGACTCTACAATGGACCATTAATGTACACATTATGGTATTGGTAATACACTACATTTATTATATAAATGTCTGGTTCCTGGTTCCCCCTAGTAGATTAGTAACTCCTCCCTGGTAGGGGACAGTGTCTTCTTTACTTCACATCTACAATAGCTAGAATAATTTATGGAACTTTGATCTCGTTAAATATCTGTGGAAGGAAAGAAAGAAGGAATGGAGGAAGGAAGAGAAGGAAAAATTATTATCCAACAAAGTCAGGGAATTTCATGATCCTGGATGACAAAAATCTTATGGGGAAGAAGAAAGAGCATGGGACGTAAAGTCAGAGAACGCAGGTTTAAATGCCAGCATCTCTACCCACTATCTCTGACCCTCGGTAAAAGGCTAAATTTAGTTTCTTTGTTTAAAATTTTAAGGAATTAGGATTAACTGAAATAATATATACAAAAACAAATGACTCATAGAAGTTCCTCAAGGATTTAATGATTTAATAATGGTTGACTACACTATAGAATAATTATACTGAACACAATAAAGTAAAACACACTTGGCAAAAACTCTGACTTCAGAATTTCTGTGAATCAAGATTTTTTTTGTAAACATCAATTTATCTTTATACTGTTGAATCAATAGCAGTAGCAAATTTTTCTCATTGGTAGAATGCCTCCAAAACAACTTACCTTATGCACTGACTTTTCTTGCCAGAATTAGGGAATGAGACTTTTTTTAAGTCTCTTTAGTCTATGAAAGTGCATTGTCTACATAAAAATCCTTAGGCTCTTAAGTAAAGCAGAATCCTATATTTAAGTAATTAACCGTAAAAATAGAAAACTGATCAGAAACAGAACGAATTGGATTGAGAGATTGCCTTTTCCACATTTCAGAAACCCATCTCTTCCTTAGCTCTACTGTGCATATCCAGGATGGTCTGATTTTATCAAAGCTCTTTTAATGTAGTTTTCCTCAGGACTGTGGTGCTCAATCCAGTTCTGTTTACAGGAGAAGGAAATAGATTCCCTCTTCTCCCTCTTTCTTTCCATGCTCTGCCTCCAGCTCCAGTGCCAGGAGAATGCCAGTAGTAGAGGAAAGTGGGAGAAGGAGAGGCACATGTAACAACCATAATCTAGTGCTTCCTGTGTGAACCACATTCTTAGCTCCAATCAAGTCAACCTCCCCTATTTCCCTCACAATGCTTGCTCAGCTTCTTGTTCTTTTTTCTCTGTGCCTTTGCTGAGATTTTTCTCCATCTCCTGGCCACCCTTCTCTTTCTCTCTGACTCTCCTCTTTCTGATCTTCTCTGTTCTTCTCATTCTTGCCCATCCTTCAAGACTCAGCCCAAGCTCCACCTTATCCATGGAGCCTCTGCTGATGACTACAGCCTTCATCAAGCACTTTTGCCCTAACCTCTGCCTTAGTTTATAGACATACGTCACAATCTGCACCATACTTATGGCAATCTTATTCTTTAATTACTTTTTATTACATGCTACCATTTCATAAATCATTTATCATTTATCCTATCTTTATGCTATTTGTATCCATGAGAAAAACAAGCTTAATTTTAGAATACCAAGAATTCCATTACTGTAAAATGGAGAGAATAATAGTACTTACCTTATAAGTTTGTGAGGATTTGATGAGAAAAAAAGTAATAAAATTAAAGATTTCAAGATTTGTGCTTGGCACAAGGGAAGTGTTCAATGCATCTTGTTATTCCTATTATTTTAAAAAAATATGAATATGCCTAAAGCACCCAACATACTACATGGCACATAGTAAATGTGCCAATAAATGTTAATTCCTCACCTTATTTTGCTTTCTTCCTTCAGTGATCCCTTTCTTCTAGCATTTGAGAACTCCAGCAAGTTTTCACCGTCACTATTGTAAGTGAACTTACAGGAAAATGACTGACACATTTTTCACCTCTCTTAATAACTCAAGACTGGTACTACAATTGCTGAGGAAAGAAGTTACTCCAAATATTATAATTGTTCTATAATATTGATGGAATAGCTACTCTACATCAGATATCATTCCAACCCTGGGTGTATAGCAGTGGATTAGACAGACAAGCATCCGATGTGTCTTTAGGTTACATTCTAGTAGGAGAGAAATACAGTAACCAAATAATCAGATAAATAGGACTTTCAGATATTGGCAGTATACCTGAGTGTGAGCAGAGAGGGTGGGGTAAATTAGATACGGTGCTCATGGAAGCCCTTCCTGCAAAGGTAACATTTGAACTGCCACCTGAACAATGAGAAGGAGACACATACGCATCAATCTGAGGGAATAGTGGTCCAGGAGAAAAGAACAACAGTGCAAAGGCCTTGAAGTAAGAAAAAATGTTGAGCTCACATAATTGTTATGATGATAAGTTCACAAGGAACAAGTCCAGGATAACTGATTGCACTCCATGGATAATGGTATTTAGGTATTTTTCCTCAAGCCTTGAGTCCAGGCTATGACTCTGCTGCTGGCAAGGGAATGTTATGTGTTAGTTCACACTGTGCACTTTGCAAGCTCACCATTCATGGCATGGTACCAAGTGATTTTTATTAAACAGATGAACATCAAGCTCTTCTTTTTACAGCCCATCTCTCTCCTTCAGGACAAAATGCTGTAAGCCCTCATTTCCTTATTCAGCAAGAGTTCCTACCTAATACTGTATTTTCAGAATTATATCAATAATTATTTTTCCTATGATAGCCCTTCATATTTGGGATCCAATCATTGCTGTTTTTACAGCTGATTAACTTTTCACTCTGCTGTATTGTAGCTATAATGTGTCAACAATTTTGTCTACATTAATAACCTCCCAATGCAGAGGTGCCATAATTACACATCTTGCTTTGACAGAACTATTACAGTACTAGCACTTTGAGGGAGATAAAAAGCAAGGAGTAAAAAAGCAATTTATTTTTCTAATGTTTAGTGTTTATGTGTGAGTAGACACTAAATACCTGCATACCGGATGGTCTGCCAATAAGTGGATTGGAATTGCCTCCTGTAATATTTTTTGTTATCATTATAAAGTGGCACTTATAAAATCATGATAATTAATTTCCC
>JAQZBX010102600.1:0-11145 GCA_029593785.1 Cabassous unicinctus | reverse complement strand
ATAAATTTATCATTTCATAGATCAGAAGACCTATCATTTCATAGACCTAGTGAAATTGGCACATAATTACCTAAGAACCAGGTCTCAGCTTTTTTTTTTTAAGTGGCATACATATACCTATCTGATGTCCTCACATTTTCTTTTCTTTTTTTTTTTAAGATTTATTTATTTATCCCCCCCTTGCTGCTTGTGTTTGCTGTGTCCATCCGCTGTGTGTTTTTTGTGTCTGCTTATCTCCCCCTTGCTGTGAGGTCTTGCTGCATCAGCCCACGGCGCCACGCGGGCCGGCCTGCCCTCACAAGGAGGCCCCGGGAAGCGAACCCGGGGCCTCCCATATGGTAAACGGGAGCTCTATCGATTGAGCCACACCCACCCGCTTCCTGTCCTCACATTTTCTAGAGTTCCTTCCTACTATTGAAAAATGGAAATTACACTACTTTAAGGAAATTTTATCCTAACAGTAACAGTTCCACTTAACATTCTCTAAGAGATCATTTATTTAGTAGCTTGTAGAGACATAAAAAGAAATGGGCCTACCTAAGGTGAGCAACTGTTCGCTTTCTTAATGGGAGCCCCTAGAGCATGAAAAAGGGAACACCACACTGCAATCTTCCTAACCAGTTTTAGCACTTGGATCTCAATCATGCTGAATCAGTGGCAATTACCTTGAAACAGATATTTCATGACTCCTGAAAAGCTTTGCATTATACAATTTTTTTAAAAAAAGATTTATTTATTTATTTATTTATCCCCCCTTGCTGCTTGATGTTTGCTGTGTCCATTTGCTGTGTGCTTTCTCTGTGTCTGCTTATCTCCCCCTTGCTGCGAGGTCTTGCTGA
Source organism: Cabassous unicinctus (assembly GCA_029593785.1). Taxonomy (NCBI): domain Eukaryota; kingdom Metazoa; phylum Chordata; class Mammalia; order Cingulata; family Chlamyphoridae; genus Cabassous; species Cabassous unicinctus. Next base: position 10,306 of record JAQZBX010102600.1, on the reverse strand, counting down.
ATCAGCCCACCGCGCCACGCGGGCTGGCCTGCCCTCACAAGGTGGCACCGGGAAGCGAACCCGGGGCCTCCCATATGGTAAACGGGAGCTCTATCGATTGAGCCACACCCGCTTCCTGCATTATACAATTTTGCACAGAAACTAGTCACATTAGTTGAGAATCCAATAACTATTCTAAAATAGTGTGGGAAGATCACAGTAAATTAACATGCGTGTAGACGGAAAACTCATATACGACACGTGCTAACTTAAATGGTACTTGTGGGCCACTACGATAGCCTTCCTAATCATTTGCACATTTTGCCACCTCATACCTTCATGTAAGTATTGTGGTCTTTTATTTGCTTTTACGTAGGAGGACATGTACTCAGAGAGCTAACATTTGTATAGTAACTTAAGAATAAAAAAACACGTTAGAAAATATGATTATTTGATTCTTATAAAATTCTGGGATCAATCTTTTCCATTTCACAGCTGAGAAAACTGAGAGGAGTCCAAAAGATTAAGTAATTTGCCCAAGGCTGCACTGTGAGTTGTAATACAGCCAAGTCTTAAATTTAAATCTGTTCACTTCTGATCTCAAGCTCTTTCCTTTACCCAAGATGCTCTCCAATTTATTATGACTTCTTTGTGTCCTCACAATACCCAAGAGACAAGAGACTACTGACATCACACCTCATTGCACTTATGAATGTGACTGCCTCCTCATACCACGCTATGATTTTTTGCAGCCTGGAACTATATCTGACTTACTTTATAAAACTAGCACTTGGCATGCAACCAGGCACATAGCAGGCACTGAATAGATATTTGCTGATTGTACAAAAAAGACCACCATCTCAGAGTTAGTTACTATTTTCCTCTCATTGTTAAAAATTAAGGGTTAGTAGAATTATCAGAAATAGCGCATGGTGAAATGATGCTATTCCTGAATTCCTAAAGGGAAACTGATGTTGTCTTATATTCAACATGTCATTTCTGTGTAAGATCAACAAAGTGTATGAATAAATTAGTAAAAAGCTAAAATATAGCAGTTAAGGACAAAATATTTGTGAAAAATTTGTAATGAATTTGTGAAAATTCACATCATATTCCTATTCAATGATACTGATCATTGAATTATCACTACACTACTAATGGGAATGAAGCAGTCAAAGGCTAGGATAGGTCAAAGGCAGTTTTTAATATGGTTTATACAAAAAGAAGCTAGATTTACATAAGGCTTTGTCTGGATGAAATAGAAAGATCCTGCCATGATATACACATATACACAAAGAACAATTGATTTTACATCCAAAATTCACTAATTCATCTACTCAACAGACATACCTATTCTATGCCAGGCACAGTGAACACAGGGAATTCCAAGGAGCATTTGGTCTAGTTCTGTGATTTGCATACTTTTCTCCCTAGAAGTTATGGGTTCAATTGTGTCCCCTCAGAGGATTTGTTAAGGTCTTAGTCCCAGGCACCTGTGAATGTGACCTTATTTGGAAGTAGGGTGTCTGCAGAAGAACTGGCTAAGTTAAAATGAGGTCCTACTAGAGTAGGGTGGGCCCTTAATCCAATGTGACAGGTGTCCTTATAAGAAGGGCAGAAGAGACCCGGACAGACACACAGAGAGAAGATGGCCAAGTGATAGTGGAGGCAGAGACTGAAGTGCTGCAGCTGCAAGCCAAGGGATGCCAAAGGCTGATGGCAAACACCAGAAGCTAGGAAAGGGCAAGGACGCCTTCTCCCCTACAGGTTTCAATGGGAGCGAGGCATTCCTGACACCTTGACTTCTGACTTCCGGCCTCCAGAACTGTGAGAAAATAAATTTCCGTTGTTGTAAGCCACCAGTTTGTGGTAACTTATCACAATAGTCCTAGAAAACTAAGACATCAGGCCATGCTTTCCCCCTCCCCAAATAAAATTTTAATAGGAACTCAAATATATAAAAGAAATTTTTTTTTTTTTTTCAAAAAAGAGAGCAAGAAAATTGGTTTAAAAAAGGGGGACTGGAATTGCAATGGCTCAATCCTCTTTTGCCCCCCTTGTTCCTAAGATACAAATTTCTCCCCAGAAGTTAGTTAGAAAACCACTGGTCTAGTCTTCAAAACATCTGGATTTTAAGCAAATGTTTAGATTTTCCTTTCTTTCCATATGATGGGCATTGTGCAAATACAACATTTGTGTTTATGGGCTTGGCAAGAAGAATGCCACCCTCCATTTCTTCTCAAGTTCCCCACACTTTTATTGCTCTTCATTTTTTTAATCTTCCCATTCACTGATCTTTCATTCTCTCCATTCCCAGCTGTGTTACCTCCGACACTGAAAGCACTAAATGCCTGCTGTGGTTCTTACGTACATCCTAGATACAAAATCAGGCCTAGTTTCTCCAGTACCTTGAATGGAGGATCTGTGCAGAATTCCTCAAATGTAAGAAGCTGCAGTCTAGACTGAAGCACTGCAATGTGTGTAATAGGACAACAGAAGTCAGTGTCCTTGGCTGATAAGGGAGGGCTCCTTCAGAAGCTTGTACAATAGCATGCAATGTGTGTGTGTGTGGGGGGGGCATAATTAGTTCTGTGCCAAGATGTTTCATTGCCTTAATAATTTTTTAATTTTTTAATTTTATTCATGAAATAGTACTAAGTAGTTATTAGTGTATCATACTGAAATTTAAAGCCACTCAAGTGTTTCTCAAGGCAATATTTGATGTAACAGTGCAACTCACTGACAGAACAGTCGGTCCATGCTTTTCCTTCAGCCCCCAGAGGAATCTGACCTAAGGCATCTAAGGCAGAACAGCAATGACCATGTCACTGACCTACTGCTTATCTTCCGCTGAGATGCCCTAAATAATAAAATGAGTAAACCAGCAAGAGGTTTACCTGTAAAGGAAGCACTATCAGAGAGGAACGAGGTTGATCAATGACACAGTTGGATAAGATCCCAGCACCCCTTTCAAGGAATAATTAGGAAGACAGAGAGAGGGAAGAAAGGAATAACACATTTACTAAGAAACATAAAAAATAAGGCCCTGAAAAGTAGATAAAGTGACACTGAGACCAATGATGATGATCAGCTGGAATGAGCCAGTACAGTTGTTTGAACACTAAGCATCTTCCAATCAACTTGGTTGGATGCCTCGACTCACCCCATCAAAATATCAATGATCTATCAACTAAAGAGTTAACAAAATGGACCTCTCAGATCCTGAGTCAGCACTGGGAATGGTGTCCACACCACTGTTTGTTCTATGATCCATTAAAATAGTCTAGTATTACTCATGAAGGAGGCCCATCTTAGAAGAGCTGTTAGGTGGAATTCCAAAGAAAAACTAACTAGACATAAGAAGAGGTAATTTCACAGGCAACTAATACTAAAATACCTCATATTAGATGCAGGCATAAAAAGTCTTTACCTCTCATTTCCTTTATCTAGTTATAATTAAGTAAAAAGCACTTTTTAACCCTGACTGTTATGCACTTAAAGTGACATGCTCAAGTTCACATTCAAACACTTCAATCCTTTTGCAATGGTACTGTCTTCTTAACCAATTCCTTAAGAGGAAGGACAATGTTATAACCTCAGCACCCAACATGGCAACTTATAGAGGATCTCAATAAAAAATGATAGAATAAATGCTGTTCTAGTCTGCTAGGCTGCCAAAATGCAATATACCAGAAATGGGTTGGCTTTTACAATGGGAATTTATATTAACTTACAGGCTTACAGTTTTGAGGCTGAGAAAAATGTCCAAATCAAGAAATCATCAGGTGATGCTTTCTTTCCAAAGACCGGCTATTGGTGGTCCTGGACTCCTTTGTCATGTAGCAAGGCACATGGTTGTTTTTGCTGTTCTCTCTCTTCTCTTCTGGGTTTCAGCTTCTTGCTTTCAGCTTCTTGCTTTTGTGGCTCTCTCGCTCGCTCGCTCGCTCACTCTCTCTCTCTCTCTCTCTCTCTCTCTGTATTCATCTCATTTATAAAGGATTCCAGTAAGAGGATTAAGAATCACTCTGGGCCATGCCTTAAATGAAGTAACCTAATCAAATTGTCCCACCTACAATAGGTCCACACCAACAGGAATGGATAAACTCTAAGAACATACTTTTCTGGGGTACATAGAGCCTCAAACCATCACAAAATGTATTACGAGATTATAAAAATATCTTAATTCCCAAGTAGGAAACTGAAGACCAGACCCAAGCCATGCAGTCAATAAAACAATTTTTTAATTAATTTAATTTTAAAGGACCTCTATTGCAGTAATTCAACTTTTAAACCACACTGGATCAGATCACTTCTGTAAATATCAGAGAGAAAAAGAAGATACAGTGTGTGACCAGTGCAAGAATCAGAGAATGGGCCTTCAATTCTTATTTTTTCACAGCAAGTCATACAGAACCTTACCTATAATTAGAAGTGTAAGAGAAATAATTTTTAAATCAATGCACAGTTTACAAAGATATTCATTTATTTACATTTTCAATTGTTAACAATTTAGTATGCCCATTTTATAGAGAAGGAAACTGACTATTGGAGAAGCTACTTGGAAGTAAGTAAAAGAAAGGGGATAAATAGCTATTGAATTATTTAGTGCCAGGCCTAAGCCTATGAAAATTCAGTGGCACACAAATTTTACTATACACTTATTGTTTATGTATGTTCGTGTATGAACCATATACTTCAATAAAACTGTATTTAAATAAAAAGTCTGTGGCACACAATAAACATCCAAAGGAAATGCCTTTCATTCACTGGGTGTCAGATCAAGTGCCATTTCCTCTAAAACATTTCCTTAAAACCCTAAGCTAAAATAAACCTATTTTATGCCTTTAAATTCTCCTGATTTCTCTCATAACACTCATCAAACTTGATTATTTTTACATAATTAATTGTCTTCTTACCAGAACTCCTGGAAAGAGTTCACTTACTTGAATCAGAATCCAAACAAGTTCCAGACATTCCCACAACTATCAGAATGGATCTATAAATGAGCACATCCACCTCATTTTCCTCTCTATATATCCATAAGTTGGTACAGTGCTGGCACTTGCTAGACGTATGAATAATAAACGAATGGGCCTAAAGTATAGTAGGCATGCTTGATTTGGACTTAGGATGTGGTTTGCAGCCCAACAGAACTTAATATAAAATGACTGAGGAAAAACATGATATTCTATAAGTGAGTATACCACAGGACAACTCATCAGGTAGGAGACAGATGTGATAATTTATGGATTATAAAACTTACAGAAAAGAGACAATAGTTGTGAGAAATTTCAATTACTTATGACCTACTAGAATTTTGAATTTACCATGAAAGAACACTGATGGATGCGTGACTTGCTTTCTACCACTCTTTCTAACTTGGGTGACAGAAGCAAATACAGAAACTTCTCTAGATTTTATTTTAAGATAACAAAAGTTTTGGTGAACCATATACAAGAGGAATTGTGACAGAAAATATCAGAGTAGATTCCTTAACAGATATACCAGACATTGCCTTTCATGGATTCTGGTTTTAGGAAAGTAGCTTCTCAAAGTTCCAGATAAAAATTTAAGTATGATCCCATAGAAACAAATGTTAAAATATAAAAGACCCCAAAATTGAGAGTTCCAGATATAAAACATTGGCTTAAAAGTGAAGTGGTAAGGGAAGCGGGTGTGGCTCAGTGGATAGAGCCCCCATTTACCATACGGGAGGCCCGGGTTCGTGTCCCGAGGCCTCCTTGTGAGGGCACGCCGGCCTGAGCGGTGCGGTGGGCTGATGCAGCAACCTCACGGCAGGAAGCGGGTGTGGCTCAGTGGATAGAGCCCCCGTTTACCATGAGAGGCCCCGGGTTCGCTTCCCGGCGCCTCCTTGTGAGGGCAGGCCGGCTCGCGTGGCGCCCGCCGTGGGCTGATGCGGCAAGACCTCACAGCAAGGGGGAGATAAACAGACACAGAGAAGACACGCAGCGAATGGACACAGCAGCACAAGCAGCAAGGGGGGGATAAATAAATAAAATAAATAAATCTTAAAAAAAAAAAAAAAGTGAAGTGGTAAAAGGGGCAGCCACAAAACAAAAACACAGGATTAGCAGATAACAGAAAAGTTAGTTTAAACTGGCAAAATCTGTATTTATGTATTGCATTACAGTTATATAAATGGGCTCTGGGGCCAGAGAAGGCTAGATGTGAAGACAAGCTAAGAAACATACCAACTAAGGGATATTTATGTTCTCAGTTTGTCCATTTATAAAATGGAGATAATAACTACTTCATAAAACTTTTGTGGAGATTTCAAATGAGATAGTGTATATAAAGTGCATAACACAGTTCACGGCACATAGTAAATGCTCAATTAAATGTGGGTATGTATGTGTGTGTGGACATGTGTGTATGAGTGTGGTGGTGTGTGTGTGATATCAGTGGTACTATTATCACTATTATCATCAGGGTGATGGTGTTGTTATTTTAGGAGCAGGATTATCACTATTCTTAGCATCACAATAGCAGCAATCGTATGAAAATCATCACCATTTTTCCTATATTTTGATCCTGGGAAAAGAGAAAGTGCTTTTAATCATGCTAGAGTAAGAAAAAAGACAAAGAAGACACAAATCTTAATGCCTGATACATAGGTTACAGACGAAAAGCAGAACCCTGTTTTGTTTGTGCTTCTCTATCAAAGAAAATGACCACAAACAGGGAAAGAGGAAAAAATGTGGTTAAGAGATTGCTGAAGCCCTGAGATAGAAGAGGTGAGTCAAAGAACACACTACAGTTATCTTCAATCCCCCAGGCAAATTATATTCTAGGGTAAGAGAACAATTTGCAAGTAAATGTGATCACATAACTGTGATGGAAACTATTTATATTGTCACAAGAAAGAGGAAAGCAGGCAAAATCTAGAGGCATACAATTGTGAAACCTATGTTGAAAAGCTGTCAGGAGATAAATTTTCAAAACTGCACACCGGTGAACATGGATCGCAGGTGAAGTTGTAGCACAGATGTTTTGTAAGCACACAATAAAGGGAGCAGTGATCACCAGAAGTAAGCATGTCAGGGATACTAAATGGAAGCTTAGACTATCTGACCTCAAGGTTTCCTCCCCAGAGACTCTCAGAATCAAAATCCTATGATTCCATAATTTTAGATAAATCAACTGGAATAGAACTGTAATGGAACTCCAGGGCTCAGTCTCTGCTACTAGGCAATCTTCAAATAAATCTTTCTAGAAAAAGTGTCTCTCCTGCTTTGAATAGCTAAATAAATAGCTAAATCTGAATTTATGAGAGCCTGGCCTTGAATCCTTTGAGCTGACCCATTTGAGGAATATGCCATTTTGCTCTGGATTAATCTTGCACAGAGGGATATGTGACACATAAATTCTGACACAGTAAGTCACTACCCTACATTTTAGTTACAAATGGAAGGGAATAAATTAAATAAAACAAATGGGCTTATACCAACAACACAGCCTTTTAAATAGAATGGCTGAAACCAATTTTTAGGTTTTTAAAATGTTTTATAGATTTGAAGGGTGTGGCAGTTTGAGATAATTTACGAATCCCCAAAATAGAGTTTATGTTTGTAAACCAATCATTCCTCTGGGTGTGATATCTTTGATTGTATTAGATGCAGCTGAGATATCTTTGATTAAATTATGTTACGATTAGGGCTTTGACTCAACCACATCAGTAGGGCATGACTCTGGTTGAGTCCGCACCCCCTTGGTGGGCTATATAAACAGACACTCACTCAAGAAGACACACAGGAAAAGAGAGCGCTCCATAGACATGGAAGAGGAGAGAACTTTGTCATTTTTTCTATCCTGTGGCCCCAGGGAAAGATGAGAAGCATTCGCCTGATAATTTGCAGCTGATATAGGAAGCCCTGAGCTACATACAAGCCCTATGCCAGCCTACAGCTGCGATCAGTAGAAGCTGTGCCTATGGAGCCTTAATAGGAAGAAGGAAGGAGAGACCAGTAGAGATTGCCCACCATCTTGCTAAAACAGGTGGCAAATGACTTTGGTGAGAAAGCAGGTTGGACTATTTAGGGCCTTGTAACTGAAAGCTTTTACCACAACTAAATACCCTTTATAAAAGCCAACAGATTTCTGGTACTTTTCATCAGCACCCCTTTGGCTAATACAAAGGGGTTTTCCCTTGGAAAGAACTTTTCTGATTCAAAACTTAAATTCTATATACAGTCTTGCTGAGTGCTTACAAATACTAGAAGCAGTTACATGGCTTCAAATCCAATTCTTCTTCATCATAATTTAATAGCAACAAAATCTCTATTCTAAGCATTCTTATCTTCTTCCAGGAAGAACTCAACAATAAAATGGAATGTCATCAGCAATGCCTGGATGTCGAAACATGCAAAGTGGAAGAGAAGTCATAAGGAAGGCCAAGAGGAGCAGTCAGTGATGGAGGAGTTAAGGCAGGGCAGGATTAAGTCACAGAAACCAAGACAGGAAAGCTCTTCAAAGTGGATGGGAGTCAAGTACAAGAAGAACAACAAAGAGGTGGCCAGTTGGGTTTGGCAACATGGAGGTTATTAAAGTTCTTCCCCCAAAAATGAGATTCTGTGAAAGGTAGCAGACATCGATCAGCTATTAGAGAATGTGTAGTAAGGGAGTGGTGAAAGCAACTGTAGACCATTCTTACAAGAAGTTCTGTTGTGAAGGAAAGCAGATAAATGGAGTGGTAATTTAGAGGGTACTATCAAGCCTCAGTAGCGCTCTCTCTCTCTCTCTCTCTCTCTCTCTCTCTCTCTCTCTCTGTCTCTCCATACACACATGAATACACGAGAAGATATATGAGAAACCAGAACATATGTTTATATGCCAATGGAAATGAATGAGTGGAAGAGGAGAAATTGATAGTACAAGAGTAGAGAAAGTATAATTGCTGAAGCAAAGCCCCTGATAAAATGACAGGATAAGACACAAAGCAGCATCATTGTCATCAACATCTTTGTCATCATGATTTTCTTCTTCATCCTCCTCTTCTTCCTCTGCTGCTTCTTCATCAACCTTACTAATCCTTCTCTATATGCCAGACACTGTTCTAACTGTATTACACATATTAAATCTTGGACGGATTGTCCTTGGAAAGAAGTGGTTTTATCGAAAGAGAAGAAGGTGTAAAAAAATAATTTTGGGATAGTGGGAAAATAAACCTACCACAAAAGGGCAACATAGTATCTAACAATGTTGAATGTGTGTTCGAGATTTTTGAGGATGAATTTAAAGTGGGACCAACAGCAAATTGATGTTTTTCTTCAGCAGCATTCAGCTACTAGGATGGAGGCACAGGATCTAAGGTTACCTGAGTTTACCCATAGAATGAAGGTTTGTTTGATGAATACAGTGGAAGAAATTGAGGAGGAATTTAAGGGTATTTGTAATGGAGGGATGATGGTCTGCCTTTCTTTCAATTGTTACCCAAACACAGAGACATATTTTATAATACACTTGGGATCTGGCTCTGATTATTTTACCATTCTTATATTTATCTCTCACCCATCAGCAATTAGCTCCTGTGGCTCCTGAAGCACTTGGGCTTGCTCTATTCGGGCACTTATCACCTGAACTTTGTGAGCACTCACCTGCCTTCATCAATTGGCAGTAATAACTCCTTGAGGATAGAGATTTGGTCTTATTTAAACTTATTTGTCTAGTACACCCAGCACTGTGCTTGGCACAAAGAAGATGTTGAAAGGAAATGTGTTGAATAAATGGATGAAAAAATGACTGATTGAAACAATGAATAAATAACATGTAAGTTCACTTTTAAGCAGATTCCACAAGATGGAATGGTCAAATGTAAAATATTCTATCTGTAATCATTAAATTCTGACTCTGTGAAAGGTAAATGAGGAGAGGCAAATGAATGTGAAGAAATCCTTTCATCTGTGCTCTTCAAGAAAGGAAAGGAAGGAAATTAATATTTGTTATATCAACAGGTACCATGTGATAAAAAAAAAAATCTTATCAAAAAGGATACATCTAAGACCAGCCTGGGTTGAGACCAAATAAGCAAAGTCAATATCATCACTACCAAGGACTTTCTTAACATTGTACTCATCAAACAAACCTCTAGTCCTAAACCTGAAAAAAAGCAGGCTCCAACATTATGTCCCCAAACTTTCTAAACTTATCTTAACACATACATACAAATCCTCATTTATTTATCATTACCTAATTCTCTGATCTCTCCTTACAACAGATTACTGTCTTCTAGAAAAAGAAGCACTTTCAGGAGTAAAGAACAAAAGTCACTATAGTAAAAGCAATGGTTAGCCAGACAAGATATTTGGGG
>JAQZBX010102599.1:0-11141 GCA_029593785.1 Cabassous unicinctus | reverse complement strand
GGAAGCGAACCCGGGGCCTCTCATATGGTAAACGGGTGCTCTATCCACTGCGCCACACCCGCTTCCTGCCGTGAGGTTGCTGCATCAGCCCACCGCACCGCTCAGGCCGGCGTGCCCTCACAAGGAGGCCTCGGGACGCGAACCCGGGCCTCCCATATGGTAAACAGGGGCTCTATCCACTGAGCCACATCCGCTTCCCTATTAGAGCATTTTCATTATTTCAATAATAAACAAGAAAATTTTTCACTTCTCAAGTCTCTGTTTCCCCTGCTGTACATAGCTGCTATTTCTGGCTATCCCTGCACAATTATTTCTTTATTAAGCTGTTTAATTGAGATATATTCACATACCCTACCATCTATCTAAAGTGAATAATCAATGACTTTTAGTATAATCACAATGTTGTGCATTCATCATCACAAAAAATCTTAGAACCATTTCATTATTCCAAAAAGAAAAACTCCACACCCCTTAGCCTGCCTTCCCAAGCACCATGTAACTACTAATCACATTTCATCTTTATAAATTGATTTATATTTACATTTTATATAAATGGAATCATACAATATGTTACACAATATATTTAGTTCATAGGAGCGCAATCATACAGTAGTTGTCCTTTTGTGTCTGGTTTGCTTCATTCAACATACTGTCCTCCAGGTTCATCCATGTTGTCATATGCTTTACGACTTCATTTCTTCTTACAGTTGCATATTATTCCAAAATGTGTATACACCACAGTTTGTTTACTCATTCATCAGTTGATGGACACCTGGGTTGTTTCCAACTTTTGGCAGTTGTGAATAACGCTGCTGGGAACGTTTTCTGTGTCTGTTATTTCTTTGTGTTCTCAGTTTATATAAGACCCAAGAAGAGGGCGGAGACCAACCTGGGTCACACCTCACTGACTTAGTCCAATCAAAAGCCCTAAAGTGATCTAATCAAGTGATCTAATTAAAGGTCCCTTAACTGAATGTAACATAATCCAAGGACCCCACATCCATAGTAATGGATTAGTTCAAGAACATAATATTTTCTGGGATTCACAAAATTCAAATGGTCACAGATACTATATTCATTCTTAATAATTCAGTCAACTAACCTATCATTATTTATTGAGGTGACCTGCTAGGTGCTGAGGCTACAGCAGTGATGAAAATAGACATGTTTTTCCTCATGGAATAACCAGTTAAGTGAAGGAGAAACCCCTCTGCCAAACTACACACAGAATTAGATTATTACAAATAAATGCTACTAATTGCTTTCATAGTAGATATAATGAGTATGATGAGAGAAATAAGGAGTATACCTAACTTAGTTAAGTGGGATAGAGAAGACATTTTACCCATTCAGTACTGGACTGTAAATCTTGGGAGAGAGGGAAAGACTAGGGAGTTTCATTAGTTCTTATAAAACTCCAGATTTGCTGAGGGCATGAATACAAAGAAGTTGACACAGTTTCTTGTTAAGGTCAAGATTTACTGGTTTAGGGTTCACTGTGTTATACAAACCCTTTTTTTATCCTCTAGGTTTCTTTCTAGTAACATACGACACAAAATGATGTTCACACACATACTTCAGTGCTATTAATTACACTTAGAATAATGTGCTATCATCACCACTGTCCATTTCCAAACAATTACAATCAACTTAATTATATATTCTGCACAGATTAAGAATCAGTTCCCCATTCTTTACCCCCATTCTATTTCCTTGTACACTATCTTCTAGAGTCTCCCTCTGAGTTTGATTATTATAATTCATATTGGTGAGATCAAACAATATTCTTTTGTGTCTGGCTTATTTGAGTCAACGTAAGACCTGCGAGGTTCATCCATGTTGTGGAATGCGTCAGTACTTCATTCCTTCTTGCAGCTGAATAATATTTCATCCTGTGTATATATACCACATTTTGTTTGTCCATTCTCTGTTGCTGTAACTTGGGTTGCTTCATATTTTGTGAATAATGCCACTATGAACATTGATATGCATATATCTTTTGTCCTGTTAACCACAGTCCCTCATCTGCCACTGAATTCTCTGTGTTATAAGTCCCATGCTTTGTACAATCCATTCAAAGTATACACTCATAGGCTCTTAATTTCATCACAGGGTTGAGCTGTCATCACCTCAGTCAATTTTAGAATGTTTTTATTACTCCGAAAGGCAAAATCCCATACCCCTTTATATGCCCCTATTGTTGTCCCTTAGTATTGAAATAATAACTTCTTGCCATTGACATTTATGTCCGCATTCTACCCCTTTCAGCCACAATTATATTTATAAATCAGCAGTGTTCGTTATACTCATAATGTGTTATTCTTAACTCTATTCATTTCTACACTCTTACAGTCTGGTCCTGGTCTTTTCATTTTTGGAAGGTTTTTAATGATTGTTTCAATCTTTTCACTTGTGATTTGTTTGTTGAGGTCTGTTTCTTCTAGGGTCAGTGTAGGTTGTTTGTGTGTTTCTAGGAATTTGTCCATTTCATCTACATTGTCTAGATTTTGGCATTAACAGTTGTTCATTGTATCCTCTTATGATCTCTCTTTTTCTGCGGGCTCAATGGTAATGTCCCCCCTTTCATTTCATTTTTTTTTTTTAACTTTTTAAAAACAATTTATTGAAATATATCATTCATACATAACCATACATAAACTATAAGTGTTCAATAAGCATCATGCACTTAGAAAACAAACATGCATAACATCATGCAGGGCTCCCCCACATCACCCCCCCACAAACACCCTGCATTGTTGTGAAACATTTGTTAGCAAATCATGAAAGAGCATTGTCAAAGTATTACTACTAACTATAGTCCGTATCTTTCTCCCCCAATCATTTTTTTAAAGGATTTATTTATTTACTTTTATCCATTTTTAGAAAAACTAGGTCTGGGGACACATGCATGGTTTCTAATATAGCAAATGTTTCGCCTACCCTGATTATCACAAAATCAGGACAGCGAGAATATTCGCAACCCCCTCTCATTTCTGATTTTATTTATTTGCATCTTCTATTTTTTCCCTTTGTTAGTCTAGCTAAGGGTTTGTCGATTTTGTTGATATTTTCAAAGAACCAACTTTTGGTTTTGTTGATTCTCCCTATTGTTTTTCTCAATTTCATTTATTTCTGCTCTGATCTTTATTATTTCTTTCCTTTAGATTGGTTTGGGATTAGTTTGCTGTTCTTTTTCTAGTTCCTCCAGGTGTGCACTTAAGACTTCGATTTTAGCTCTTCTTTTTCAGTGTAAGCAGTGAGGGCTATAAATGCCTGTCAGGGTAAATTCACAAACATATTCAGATGCCCTTAACAAAAAATTATAAGCCATACTAAAAAACAGGAAGTGATGGCCCAGCCAAAGTAACACACCAAAAAATCCAGACAGAACACAGGATTTAAGACAACTAATCAATGGTAATCACAAAAATCTCCAAAAATAGTTCAGGGAGTTGAGGGAAAATATGACTAAAGAGGTAAAGGATATTAAGAAGACACTGGGTGCACATAAAGAACAATTAGAAAGTCTGCAAAGAAAAGTAACAAAGCTTATGAAAATAAGACTCAATGGATGAGAAAAAATGCAATAGAGGCATATAACAGCAGATTTGAATTGATGGAAGACAGAATTAGTGGCTTAGAGGACCGAATATCTGAACTTGAAAAGACAGGAGGACAAAGAGAAAAGAATGGAAAAAATGGAACAGGGTCTCAGGGAATTGAATACAATGCAAAATGCACAAACATATGCATTATAATTGTCCCAGAAGGAGAAGAAAATGGAAAAGGGGCAGAAAGAATATTTTGAATGACCAAACACTTCCCTACCCTTAAGAAAGATAAATATTAATATCCAAGGACAACGCACCCCAAACAGAATAAATCTGAATAGGCCTACTCCAAGACATCTGCTATTCAGAATGACAAATAACAAAGATAAAGAGGATTCTGAAAGCAGCAGAGAAAAGCAATGCATCACATACAAGGGAACCTCACTAAGACTAAGTGCCCATCTCTCATTAGAAACCATGGAGACAAAGCCTAGCTTCCTGAACTCCTTGCATGACACTTTGAAGTAGAAAGGCATGGCAGAGTTTAATATCCACTTTATAGACTGGAAAGCTGAGACCCTAAGGAGAGGAGGCGGCATGCTTAAGGCAATGCTGCAAATGGTGGCCAATGTGATGACTAGAGCTTGAGTCTTCAACATCCTAACCCAGGACTATTTTTGCTGGACCAATGGATTTGTCGCCAAGCCTGTAAATTCACCCTGAACACTGTCTTATAGAAGGCTACAAAAGTGACTTGTCTTACATACCTGGGAGACTATATGGTTTATTTTATTTCTAACATGAACCTCAGGAGATTATGGTATGCTCCCCAGATTTGGAATGTTATCACAAAGTCACTCATGCTTGATGTGTCTGTCGAGTGAATTGGTCAGACCCCTTCCTTGGTGGTAGAACAGACCTAAGGGTACAGGGATGTGACTCTTTAAAGACTGGCTTCTTCAGCCCACCAGGTCACCCTCCAGGCAGTGCAGAAGTTTGGAAGCACAGACCTATGGCTTGGGGCAACCCAAAAAGCTTCCTAAGGAGGCAGTGAATCTTCTACCTCTTCTGGATATGGATAACCCACTTACAAATAGGTCTTGGGCTTGGATAGAGGTTAACACATAACAGAAAATGGTTTCTGGCCAGTTTAAACCCCAAGCTGCTTACTGGAAAGGTTCCTTAGGCAGTGAGTGGAGCTGAGTGGTCAGCCCTGTGAGAAGCAGGAGGTTGATGGTCCCTCTAGGCCCCAATCTTGGCTCTGGAGACACCAATTCACAGTGCTTGGAAAGGATGTGATTGGTGTCCTGGTTGCCCTGTGGCCCCTTAAAGATGCCAGGCTCTCTGTTTCCCTAGGGCGTCTCCTTTGTGCTAGTCTTTCTGCCTAGAACACCTGACTCTTGCTCATCATGATATGCTCACTCTCATCCCTCAGGTGTCACTTGATTGTTAGCCCTCACAGAGTCCTCAAACCACCAAAAGAAGCAGCTCTCTCCCATTCTTCTCCATCACTGTAACCTGTTTCCTCCTCAGCACTTTTTTTTTTAAAAGCAGTTTTATTGAGATATATTCACATGCCATACATCAAATCTATCCAAAGTGTACAGTCATTGGCTTTTAGTATAATCACAGTGTTGTGCATTCATAGCCACAAAAATAGCCACTTCTGTGGGTGTGTAGTGGTATCTCTTTGTGGTTTTGATTTGCATTTCCCTAGTAACTTATGATGATGAATATCTTTATGAGCTTATTTTCCATGTGTAAACTCTGGAGATGTGTCTGTTCAGCTCCTTATTAGATATGATTTGAAACTATTTTCTCCAATTTTGTAGTTTTTTTTCACTTTCTTGATAATATCCTTTGCACAAAAAGTTTTAATTTTGATGAAATCTATTTTATTTTTTCTTTTGTTGATTATGTTTTTGGTTTCTGATTTATCAATTTTTTGTTTTGTTGCTTATGTTTTTGGTTACATCTAAGAATCTGTTGCCATATCCAGATAATGAAGATTTTCCCTTATGTCCTGGGCAAGTCCAATGAACTGCAGAGTAGGTATTGTAACTGTTGGGAATTAGAGCCCGACTGGCACATGGAAAGCCCAAAGATTTAAGTCTCTTGGACATAAGACTGTCAACTCTAGTGCTATCCATAGGTTCAAATAGAAGGGGCAGAAGAGCCATGTGTAGGGAAACCACTACTGAGTCCAAGTCTGTCACATTGGGGAGCATAAATTCCAAAGCGGCCCACTGGCAGGGTGCCAAACTCCTGAGCTGTCAGCCCTGCCTATAGTGTCTGGATGTCTCCAGAGCCCTTAAGAGCCCCACTATTTGAGGCAATATTTACTATGGCAGTCAGTGAAAAAAGAAAAAAAAAATTTATTTTTTTCTTCATTGGTATAACTTTCCTTTTTTTTTCATCTTATAAATTGATTTATATTTACATTTTATATAAATGGAATCATCCAATATGTAGTACTTGGTGTCTCGTTTCGTTCACTAAGCATAATGTTTTTTTTGCCTGATATTAACATTTTTTAACATTAACATACATTTGTTCAATTTCAAGGAAAAACGGTCATATATGCAGTTTTACCCATATTCATATTTTACATGTGATTTTGTTATGGTATACAGTTCAATGTTACATTTTTTAGCTTTCCTTTTAACAATATATATGACCTTAGACTTTCACCTTAAACCCCTTTCATACCCACATAATAATACTGCTAGTTACAAACATTATGGTGGGCTTTCACCTTTTCTATTCATTTCCAAAAATTAACACCTCCTTTTTACCAATTCTGCACAAGTTAACCCTCAGCTTTCTATTCTTTAATCTCATTCTGTTTTCTGGTGATCCATATTCAAATTATTAATTCCATGAGTTTACACAATATATTTAGTTCATAGTAGCATAATCATGCAGTATTTGTCCTTTTGTGTCTGGCTTGCTTCACTCAACATAATGTCCTCCAGGTTCATCCATGTTGTCATATGTTTTACGACTTCATTTCTTCTTGCAGCTGCATAATATTCCATCGTGTGAATACACCACAGTTTATCCATTTATCGGTTGATGGTCACCTGGGTTGTTTCCAGCTTTTGGCAATCTTATATAATGCTGCTATGAACATCGGAGTGCAGATGTCTGTTCATGTCACTGCTCTCAGTTCTTCTGGGTATATACCCAGTAGTGGTGTTGCTGGGTCACATGACAAATCTATATTCAACTTCTTTAGGAACTGCCAAACAGTCCTCCACACTGGCTGTACCATTCTACATTCCCACCAACACTGAATAAGTGTTCCTATCTCTCCACATCCTCACCAACACATGTAGTTCTCTGTCTTTTTAATAGTGGCCATTCTAATAGGTGTGAAATGATATCTCATTGTAGCTTTCATTTGCATTTCCCTAGTCGCTAGTGACGTTGAACGTTTTTTCATGTGGTTTTTTTTTTTGCCCTTTGTATTTCTTCTCCGGACAGATGTCTATTTAAATCTTTTGCCCATTTTTTAATTGGGTCATTTGTCTTTTTATTGTTGAGTTGTAGCATCTCTTTATATATCATGGATATTACACCCTTATCAGATATGTGATTGTCAAATATTTTCTCCCTTTGAATTGATTGTCTTTTCACCCTTTTGACAACGTCTTTTGAGGTGCAAAAGTGTTTAATTTTGAGGAGGTCCCATTTATCTATTTTTTCTTTAGTTGTTTGTACTTTGGGTGTAAGGTCCAAAAAACCACCACCTAACACAAGGTCTTTAAGATGTGTCTCTACTTTTCTTCTAGTAAGAAACAACTGATTTTTGTATCGGTCTTGTACCTTGTACCTTTGCTAAATTTGTTTATCTCTACTAGCTTTCTGGAATTAATTCCATTTGATCATGGTGAAAAATTATTTTAATATGCTGTTGGTTTTTGTTTGCTAATATTTTGTCGAGTATTTTTGCATCTGTGTTAAGAAATATTGGTCTGTAATTTTCTCTTTTTTGCTCTCTTAATCTGCCTTAATATAAGGGTAATGCTGACCTCATAGAGTAAGTTAGGAAGTGTTCCCACTTCTCTTTTCAGAAGCCTTTGAGAGGAATTGGTGTTAATTCTTTAAATATTTGATATATTTAAAGCATCTGGTCCTGGACTTTTCTTATTGGGAGTTTTTTGAGTATTGATTTGCTCTCCTTACTTGTTATTGGTATGTTACGATTTTCTGTTTCTTCATGAGGCAGTGTAGTCAGTTTGTGTGTTTCTAGAAATTCATCCAGTTCATGTAGATTCTGTAATTTGTTGGTGCACAATTGCTCATAGTATTTCTTTATAATCATTTTTATTTTTGAAAGGTCAGTAATGTCTTGACTTACATTTCTAAAGTTAACTATTTGCATATTCTCTCCTTTTTTCTTTATCAGACTTGCTAAAGGTTTGTCAATTTTATTCTTTTCAAAGAACCAGCCTTTGATTTTGTTGATTTTTTTCTATTATTTTCCTGTTCTCTATTTCTCTGCTGTAACCTTTTTTATTTCTTTCTTTATGTTAAGTTTGTATTTAATTGGTTTTCTTTTTCTAGTTACTCAAGGTATCAAATTAGGTTATTGATTTGGAATCTTTCTTCCTTTTTAATGTAGGCCTTTGCAGCTATATATTTTTTTCAGAGCACTTCTTTTGCTGCATATCGTAAGTTTTGAATCCTTTTCCACCACCTCTGAGTATTTTGTAATTTCTCTTGTGGTTTCCTCTTTGTCCCATTGTTTAAGATTGTGTTGTTCAATTTCCACATATTTGTGAGTTTTCAAATTTTTCTTCTGTGATTGAGTTTTAGCTTTATTCCATGTGGTTGGAGAAGATACTTTGTATCTTAATCTTTCAAAATTAATTGAGAATTGATTTTGACCTACGATATGGTCTATACTAGAGAATGATCTGTGTGCACTTGAGTGTGTGTTCTGCTGTTGTTGGTTGAAGTGTTATATATATGTCTTTTAGTTCTAATTGGTTTATAGTATTGTTCATGTCTTCTATTTTGATATTCTGTCTAGGTATTTTTTTCCATAGTTGAAAGTGGTATATTGAAGTATCAAGCTATTATTATAGAAATGTCTATTTCTTTTTCCAATTTTGTCAATGTTTGCTTATATATTTTGAGGCTCTGTTGTTAGGTGCGTGTATGTTTGTAATTGTTGTAGCTTCTCGATGAGTTGACCCTTTTATCACTATGTCGTTTGTCTCCTATAATAATTTTTGATGTGAGGCGTATTTTATCTGATAATAATATAGCCATCTGAGTCCTTTTTTTGATTACTTTTTGCATGGATTTTTTTTTTTTTTTTCTTTTAGGTTCCTGGGCTGGGGATTAAACCTGGGACTTTGTAAGTCGGAAGCCGGTGCTCAACCACTAAGCCACATCAGCTCCCCTGATTTGACTTTTATTGTTTGTTTTCTTGGTTTTTTTTTGTTTGGTTGTTTGTTTTTATGAGGCACCAGTAATTGAACCGGGGACCTCCTCTGTGGGAAGCAGGCGCTCAGCCACATGAGCCACACCCCCTCCTTGCATGGACTATATCAATCTGATTTAAATTGATACTGAATTAGCTACATAGCATATGAAAAGTCTGCTTTTGTACTGATCAATCCCCTCTTTACGTTTTAGTCACAAGTTATATCTTTATCCATTTTGTACCTAATAACATATTTAGAATTCTTTTTTTTTTTTTAAACAATTTATTGAAGTATATCATTCATACATGAACATACATAAACTATAAGTGTTCAGTAAACATTGTGAACTTACAAAACAAACATGCATAACATCATACAGGGCTCCCACACATCACCCCATCATAATAAATACTTTGCATTGTTGTGAAACATTTGTTAACAAGTTGTGAAAGAGCATCGTCAAAGTATTACTACTAACTATAGTCCGTATCTTATTCCCCTCTACATTTTTTTACCAGGATTTATTTATTTATTTACTTTCATCCATTTTTACCTCCCCCCCATTTTTGCTGTTTTGTGTCCATTCGCTGGGCAACTCTCTGTGTCTGTTTTGTGCCCTCTCTTCTCATCCTTCTCTTGTCTTCACTGGGATTTGATCTCGGAACCTCTGATGTGGGAGAGAGGCATCCTACTGCCTGCATCACGTTAGTTCCTGGTTTTTCAGCATGTCTCGTCTTGGCTCTCCCTTGTGTCACTCTCCTGTTATGTCATCATCTTGCTGCGTGGCTCACGGGGCCTGACGGCGCACCCGCTCACAGGGCCTGATGGCGCACTCATGCATGGGGCCTGGCAGCACACCTGCTCGTGGAGCCTGATGGCCCATGCGCCTTATATATTTTTCTCTTTTCAATTTTTACCAGGAGGTCCTGGAGATCGAACCCAGGTCCCTCCATATGGGAGACGGACACCCAACCATTTGAGCCACATCCGTCCCCCTGCTATATCTCTTAAGGTTGACCTAAGATACTTAGATTACAGTCTTTTACCATACAGAATGGTCATATAATAAATCAGGCTTAGTTTATCACCAGCATTCTAAAAACCAGACCTAGGGAGACAAACTAGGTCTGGGGACCACATGCATGGTTTCTAATACAGCAAATGTTTAGCCTACCCTGATTATCAAAAAATCAGGACAGCGAGAATATTCACAGTAGAATTATTTTCATTGATTTGTATTTTAAATACTGTAAGACATAAAAAATCGAGTTATGAACCAAAAATATAATAATGCTATTTTTAAATATTTACCTATGTAGTTACCCTTGCCAGATGTCTTTGTTTCTTCATATAACTTTGAGGTTACTGTCTATTGTCTTTTCAATCAGTACTTTATGTTAACCCACTGCATTTTGGGCTCCATAGTTTTTGATGAGGACATCTACTGTTAATTTTATTTAAGCTATCTTGTACATGATGAATTGCTTCTCTTCTGCCCTTTTCAATATTCTCCCTTTGTTTTCATCTTCAACATTTGAATATAATGTGTCTCTGTTTGAATCTTTTTGAATTTATCCAGTATGTCCTCAGTGAACTTCCTAGAAATGTATATTAATGTCTTTCATCAAATGTGGAAAATTTTTGGCTATTATTTCTTCATATTCTTTCTTCCCTCTTTTCTCTCTCCTTCCCCTGTGACTTCAGTGCATATGTTGATATTCTTGAGAAAGTAGTTTATAGATCTTTAGCCTCTGTTCATTTTTCTTTATTCCTTTTTCTTTCTGCTCCTCAGACAGGATAATTTCTTTCCTAAAGTTTGCTGATTCTTTCTTTTCCCTGCTTAAATCTGCTTTTGGACCTCTCTAGTGAATTTTTCATTTCAGTTATTACATTTTTCAGCTCCAAAATTTGTTTTCTTTTTATAATATTTGACACTATTGATATTCTTATTTTGTTCACATATTGTTTTCCTGATTTCTTTTTATGCCTTGCCACATTTTTATTTTGCTTTTAATATACTTAAGGCTGTTGTTTTAGAAATCTTCATGTAGTATGTCCAATGTCTTGGCTTCCTTAGGGATGATTTGGTTCGTGGAATGGTCCATCCTTTCCTGTTTGTATGCTTTTTCTTTTCTTTTCTTTTCTTTTCTTT
>JAQZBX010102598.1:0-11142 GCA_029593785.1 Cabassous unicinctus | reverse complement strand
CAGTAGATATCATTTCACACCTACTAGATTGACCATTATATATATAAAAAACAAACAAAGAGAAAACTACAAGTGTTGGAGAGGTTGTGGAGAGATAGGAAGGTTTATTCACTGTTCATTGGAATGTAGAATGGTACAGCCACTGTGGAAGTCATTCTCTTTGGCGGTTCCTAAGGAAGTTAGATATAGATCTGCCATGTGAACTGGCAATACCACTACTAGGTTACACCTGTAAGAACTGAGAGCGCGACATGACCAGACATCTGCACATCAATGTTCATAGCAGCATTATGCACAATTGCCAAAAGATGGACACAGCCCTGGTATCCATCAACTGCGATAAACATATTGTAATATATACATGCTATGGAATATTATTCTGTTGTAAGAAGAAATAAATTCATGATGCGTATGACAACATGGGTGAACATGGAGGACACTATGTTAAGTGAAACAAGTCAAACACAAATGGACAAATATTTATGATTTTGCTATTACAAATGAAATATATTGTGTAAATTCATGGAGTTAATAGAATATAGGCCACCAAAAAAAGAATGAGGTTAGAGAATGGAAAGCTGTGGTTTAATCAGTCCAGAAGTGGTAAAAAAGATGTTTGTAAATCAGTAGGAATGGTGAAAGCACATCATACTGTTTGTAGGTAACATCACTAATATGTAGTATCATAGTGACTGGAAGGGAAAGTTTTAGGTTGTGTATATTGCTGGAAGGAGAGTTTAAAAATGAATCATGGGACTGTATAGAATAGCAGATCCTCTTGTGAAAAATGAATACAGTTAGTGCATATAGAAGAATGTTTTCCTCTGAAACAGAAAAAAGCATAAGTTAATGTTACAAGTTGTTAATATCAGGGTGCTATTTGTGCAAAAATACAACCAAAGCAAACTGTGGACAGCAGTGTATAGTGATATACTAATAATTTTCCATAAATGGTAAAGGATAAAAGGAAGTATGCAAAAAAGTATGCTCAGTGAAAGAAACTAGAAAAAAAGTACTACATGTTTTTACTCCTATACAAAATATAAAGAGAAATAATGGAGATAGAAATAGATTAACAGTTATGTATGGCAGGGAAAAGAAAGAGAGATTGAGAGTTAACTACTAAGAGGTAGGGATTTTTGGTTTTTGTTGTTGTTTTGTGGAGTAATGAAATACTCTAATGTTGATTGAAGTGATGAATGCACAACTCTCTGATTAAAACAAATGCCATTATTGTATATTTAGATTAATTGTATAGTTAATGAATATGTTTCAATAAGATTGATGATAATAAAAATGAAAAGAAACAATATATATGTAAAAAAGGGGCAATGATTAAATAAAATTAATCATATCCATATAGTATAATGCTCTGGATATTGGATGTTACATTTTGAAGTATATTTCACATTATCTTCTTATGAAATACTTTTTGAACTCTGCAATTTGTCAGATTATATATAAACATATCCATACACACACTTATATGTATGAGATTGTAAATTCTATATGATCTATCTATCTATCTATATAATCTGGTATGTTTTAGATAACTATCTTGTTATTATGGTTAGTTTGAAAGTTTTAAACTTTTCCATATTTTCTCTAGTACCTATGTATTGCTTTTATACTTGGAAGAAATAATAATTATTTCTACCAAAAAATGGTAAAACACAAAAAATAATTGAACTACTTTTTTAATGCTTTTCACATTTGTTTTCATATTTTTCTCTGAGGAAGCGTTGATGGGTGAAATTTCTGATGAAATATTCAGGAAATCAATAAGATTGAACTTCAGAGCTCAGCAGTGGAAACGCATTTCTCAAAGCCCATGTGACTTTAAGATTCATTCTCCTTCACCCTGTGCCTGCAAATCTAATTAGTTGTGGCAAGTCAATCTAATTAAAGTCTCCTGGTGTCTACAGGGAGAAGATTTGCTCTTTCCAGGAACACATCACTGCCTAGGAGATGATGAATAAGGCCTTCTCAGAAAATTATTTAAACCCCTACCTACTTTTACTCTGGCTGCTCCTCTCTGCACCTGTGAACTCAAACACAATGCATACAGACAAATTCAATATTAATGGTCTGCAACTTTCCCTCTGCTTTGTTAGTTTTTCAAAACTATGGTACCTCTTTGCTTATGAAATACGTCCCTTTAAAGAGAGGAAGCAGGGTTTATCACAATGTTCTAGAAGTCTTGAGAGTTGTGTGTGATTTGGACAAGGGTATGAAAAATGTTTCAGGAATTTCCAGGGTGACATTTATTTTTCAAATGCCTTTGCCTTCTACAGAGTTACATTATAAAAATAGCCCTTAGTAACTTTTTCACATCTCTGTGCTAACTCAATCATCTGTTGCTAAGGATATATCTAATCTATATGTCAGTCATGTCAATTTCACAGCCTCAAATTTCAAATCTCTGCATACTCATTTTTCAGGGAAATTATTCAGATAGCATATGGGTAAGAGGATGGGCCAGATCTTGAAGGAATCCCCCATCTTACCCCAAATCCTTTTGTTATGGATATGCATGATTGTGAATTGTTTGTGTGTGGTTTTCTTTTCCTTCTCCATATATATTGGAGGAAAAATTAAATCCATTAATGTTAAACATTTTTCATTCTACTAACAAATCTTGTTCCTCCTGAAGACTATTCATTCTCCACTAATTTTTAGTGACATAAAGTTCTTGTAGTTTGCTGGTGAGGTTTTGCTTTGCTAAATTATTCATAACCATCTGTATCTTTGAATTTTGCAGGTTTCTACTCACAATGGCTATCTGGAGAGGACTCTGCACTAAATAAGTGATAGAGATCATCTTCTTTACTTGAAATACAGGTTAGCATTAAATGGGGACATTTAGGTGATTTTTATATAAATGACACATATTACATTATTAATGCATGCCAAGAGATATATGTAACATGCTGCTTTTCATAACTAACCTTCATATTATGTAGATAAGAAAAGATATGAAGAATTGGTGGATGATGAGGATAAAAAAGGAAGAAGAGGTATAGGAAAAAATAATAAATTATTTAAGGAATTTTGAAAATTTAATTATTGTATTTAATAATTTTATGTTCTCCATAAAGAATGCAAAATATTTTATTAAAATTAAGCAATTCAGTAAATCATATATGAATTTGCACTAAACTTACACCCACTGTTTGTTTAATCTTCTTTCCATATTCCTTTAATATAAAATCTAGGTCTTCAAAATTACTTAGGAAGATCATGATGCAACAGACCAAATGCTGATGAACACCTAACATTGTATCTATTAGTGACACTTTATATATTTGATGAATGAGATAATGACTGAGTGGCCATAATATTTCATAGTGGTCTGACTGAATTGGTTATTTTTATACAATGCAAAAAAACAAGTTGGATCCAAGGAAATAGAGACAAAGTTGTGCACAACTTGGGGGTTGCAAACTCAAGTGCACATTCAATGAGGGGATTACTGTCTTGTGTTCCCCCCCCCCTCAGTTGCAAAAGCATTGAGAAGCAGGTTGTATATTCTGTTTTCTTGGGGTATTATCTAGAGTACATATATTCCAAATCTCAGGTTGTAAGGGTGTTACTGAGTGTAATAGCTTGAAGAAATTTGTTTTCTATAAAATTCCTATATATGTCTTTGCAATTTTAACAAATCCTATTGCACCTTTATTTTTTCATTTTTTTGTTTGCTTAATTTTTTAAAGAAAACCTTTTCCTTGTGGATTAGATAGCATAGGGACAATACTATTTGAAAGGCAAAGAAGGGTTAAGTGAAAAACTTGTGCTAATTCTTAGTTTACAGGAAGCAAATTAGGGCTGTGAACCAACCTTTCTTATCATCTTTGTGGTGCTCTTTGCATTGGCACAATTGCCATTGTAACCTTGCCTCTTTTAGAGATGAGGACACTTAGGTGAGGACTTGAATGTGCTTGCATTAAGCATATTTGGCATAAGGCAGACACATTAAGCCCCTCTTAACTTCAAACCTAGGCCCTTTACTTATAGTCAGCAGTACAAATATATTACTTATCATTTTTCCTAATTATTTTAAAAGGCATGCAGATAGCAACATTCTTCAGGTCCTCTCTGTCAGTATTTTAGTTCCCAACACAGCAAGGAATACAGTAAATACCCATTGGAAAATGTTGTTCTCTCTAGTTGTGTTGTTTATCTTGGTTTGTGTTCTCTTAAGGGGACCTGATACTATTTGTGGCAGGAGGGTTATGTGATAGACAAAGGAATATGTGCTTCAGAGTTACTCCTCCAGAAAGATGGCTCAAATATTTTATGGAGATTTTATGAAATTTTCTAGGTGCATTAACATTTTATCATTTAATAATTTTATGATATTTTAAGATTGATTATATTCTTAGTGATTCCAGTTAGTTGAAATACTGAGCAAAATTTGGGAAAACAAATGAGATTTAGGAATATATGTAAGGTTTTAATTTTATTTCAAAATTACACAACTACACATTAAATTGGCTTAAGAATCTTTCATGTGAAAATACAACTGAACATTTAAATAATATATCTACATAATGAATCTGATAAGGGAAGTGCAGGGATCCCCCAAACCAGCCCTCAGCAGAAACCCACAGCTTCAAGAAAATAAACTCCCCACGGTCCCTAGCCTCTCTCTCCCCTCCATCCTCCCCCCCCCTTTTTTTATTGTGGGTAAAAATTAAATTTTTCACAATACATAACAATATTTGTAAAATGATAAATAAATACATATGCATATATGTGCATTTGCTTACATAAATGTTATTATATATATATATATTTTTTTAAAGGTGCTTAGATTACCTAAATATTACTCAGAAATTACAGGGATTCCCATGTTCACCACCTCCCACACCTCCGACAACATCCCACACCACCATCCTTCATCAGTGTGGCACAACACCCGCAATGGATATACACATCCTGGGGCCTTGCCACCGAGCATAAACCACAGTTCACTTCATAGACCACACTCTCACCCACACAGTTCTGCATGGTATATGCTGATGCAAAATGGCTTACATCCATTGCCACAACGCCGCTCAAGACAACCCCCAAGTCCCAAAAAAGCCACTGTATTTCAACTGCCCCTCCCCTCCCTGCCCCCAAAACAGGATAATCCCATCCACCATATCCATGGGATATAAGCCCTCTCTCATTTGGAGGTGGAGTGGACATCACCATCCTAGTCCCCTCAGGATTGGGGGAGGAGCTATGGACTAGAGTGGACTTGGTGGTGTTCTGTTGTAGACATATTGTGATTCAAGCAATGGAAGAAATTGTAACAGTGAGGTGGAGCAGGTGGCCATCCCCTTTTCTCCTTGGATTCCATGTCAGGAAGATAAGCACCCTGGGTTGCCCCTTTGAATTGAAATTTACAACTCTATACAGATAATGACTCTTTTCCCTCCCTAACGCCCTTCTGCTTTTAGAAAGATAAACTAACTTAGCTTCTTTGTTTTTGTAACCCTGCCTGCCTGCTTGCTCAGGAATTTGCCTACTTAGTGTACCTATATAAACTTATGAAAATCAGAAAAGGGGGCTCAGAATTTGGAGATTGAACTTTCCTTTGGGCCCGCAAGTAATAAAACTTTGTTCCTCCGCCTCTCCAAGTGCTGTTTGGGCTTTCTCATCATGTAAGACTCATTTCTGCTGCAACAGATCAACAGTGTGATATGTCTGCTACTAAAGCAGAAAATTTAATATTTCCTGTGTACTTTGCACTGGAAAATCTACACCCAGAGCAATCTGTTGAATGTGAGATATTGCATTTTAAAATTGACATTGCAAAAGACCCTTCCAAATAAATACCTGGATCTTGAAAACTTTGCTAAAGAATTCATATATGAATGCATAAAATAACTGGGAAAACATAACCTTGCAAAGAGTGGGATGAAGAAAGAATTTGTAGACATATTCACATGATAAAGGATTGAAGGTAAAAAGGGCAACAATTGTTTCTGAGCAGAAAGTTTTTCAGAGAACAAAGAAGGAAGTTGTAAAGAGCAGGTTTTAATTGGACCTAGCAAAGAACTTTCTAATAATAGAAATATTGTCTTGAAGGAGAATGGAGAATGTTCTTCCCATTTGTCAGAAAGTTCATACCAGTGGTTATATAGAAACTGAGCAAAGCTGTGATTTTACAACTTAGAGATTTTATTGCCACTTGATTTATAGTGTAGGCCTAGTGATAATCACAGTCCTGGGCAGTGATAATATCTAACCTCAAATTGTAATGATGTGGGAGAAAGAAATTTGCAATCATCCCTACTCATCAAAATTTGAACCCCTTAAAAATTAAAATTAAAATAAAATATATACACATGTCAAGATGGAATACATGCATTGCTTTCTCTTGATGTATTGTTTAATAAAAAGTGTTAAGTAACATTTAAAGACAATTACATGCAATAAATTCATGCCAACTTTATCCAATAACAAACTTTTTTCCCCTTATATTCTCAAAATTTGCAGGCCAAGCACGTCAATGCTCCTCAGACAAAGATATAAAGCTCCTCTGCTAGCTTAAATGTAATAAGCACATTTTTTCTGAGAACATATGAAAAACCATTTTCTTTGGGTGAAAGGATATCTGGAGGAAATACTAAATTTAACTGATGAAATAGCTTCTTCAAGAGTGCCTGAGTTTTTATACTGAAGACCAAGAGGTATTTACAATTCAAATGCATAGATTTTAGTTGAACATATGAATTGCTTAAATAATTGGGAATGCTCATAAACTTACCAATTGTTTTGAAATAATTTACTTATATATATATAATTGGCTATTTATTTTGCATTGTATAACACTTTTTCACCCATTACTGTAATTGCTTATTTGGTCTTTAGAGCACCCTGAATGTTTTGTTACCTAAACTTAGTATATAGAAAAAATTACACTCAAAGTGTTAAGGGAAAATGTCCAGGTTCACAAAATTATTTAATGTCATACCTAAGAGAAAAATTCAGTTCATCTAACTCTAGATTTTGTTTTGCTGTATGTCTAATACTTCAAATCTAAAGTGAATGCCTGTATAAAGCCACAAAATTATTCCAGAAGTTTTCTGATTATTTGCAATTGTATTAAAAAACAGCAAAACAAAACAATCTGTGCAGAGAAGAAATTCTAAAAGCATAGGTCTGTCTCATCATGATTCTACCATAAAACAGCATGTAATAAATTTAAGCAAATGTGTGATTCAATAGCAGAGTTCTCACTAAGGAGGTTTGCTCTTTGACATATTGGACCCTTTATGTGCAAACATTAGGGCAAGGCCAGATGCAAAATGTGGAAGTCTTAAGTGTTTCCCTTTGTTGTTTCTTGTTCCAAAACACCAAGCAGAAAAAAACTAAAGGTAACAGAAGTTTTAAAATGGTAGGAATTAGAGAAAATGGAGGACACTGAAAGTTATTTGGCTTTGTAAAGCAACACCCAGATTCCCTCTGCTACTGGGATCTTAGGGTATTGGAAAGTTAAGCCTGACATGTGAGAGGTATGAAAGCAGATGAATATAACTAATATTTAAGCTATTTCACAAAGCAGGTAGCATTTTTCCTTCAGTTGTGTATTTTACTGGATTCTTTTAATGGGAACTGGAAGAGGCAGAAACAAAAACAAAACAAACGAAAAAAACACAAAGCAGGTTTTAAATAATAAATAAATATGACATAGTATTGTGTAAATTTATGTCTGGCATCAGAGATTATGAAATTGGTACAAAAAGAAGATAAAAAATGAAAGCAGTTGATTCCCCTCTTAATAAAAACATCAGTCCTAATTATGTACTAAAATCAGTACTCACCTTAATGAGTGTGTATACTTAAAATTTTAGTAGATACACATTGTTGGTGAATTTTATTTGATAACTATTGTAAATGTTTAACTGCTATTCTGGGTAGAGGCTAAGAGTGCAGACTCTGAAGTGAAACTGCCTGGTACAAACAACCCTGTGATTCACTGTCTAAGTGACTGCAGGCACATTACTATCAGTTCTGCCATGAGTGAAAGAGGACTTTACTTCAACTCATTTCTTAGGTTTATTGTGAAGATCAATGAGTCAGTAGACATGAAGCATTCAGTAGACAACTTAGCACAAGGTAAACTTATCAAAAAAACTTAACTTTTATTTGCAATAGTACTTTTAACACCCATGCAATTGTATTAGATGATCATATCCTTAGATTATTTATGGAAACATAGATGACTTTGATAAATTTAACTCCCAAACATGTTGGGAAACTATGTCTCAACTTTTGGCATGAATAGCGTTTAAAAAATGGACAAAAAATCCTTAACCTTCAAAAAGTTTGCTGCAGATATATATTTTTTCTTCACTATTGCTGACTTTATATGCAAGACAATCACTTAGGTTTTTTAAAATTGTTAAACTATATAAAAAAATTCCAGTTTCAGCAAAATATATAGGTGGATTAAAAATCTATATATTTATTCTTGGGCTATTTTCTTGAATAGTATCTTAACAAATAAAAAATAAATTTCTTCCTTAAAAATAAAAAATATATATAATTCTAGAGAAGCAAATGTCTGTTGTATTTGATGTCTCCTTCATATCCAAATTTGCAAAGCAAGTTTTAATTTCCTATTCTATTTTCTCCCATACAATTATATCTGCAACATGGGTAAACTGACACGAAGTAATAGTCATGATGAAATGACTTGTAGTCCAATGGTAGATTGCCAATACTTGTGGCTAAATTATACACAGACTTCCCACAGCCAGTACTGAAAATACTTTGTAGATGTTGGTTACTCTGAGCATAACAAAAATCCATGTAATAAGGGTATCAATTTAAATGCATTTAAGGTAGTTTGTACACAAGCACATAAAAGTACAGTTTATGTGTGAATGTTGAATGACTAAATATCCCAGAGTGTTTTCAGTAGAGTGATAGGGAAGACATGGTGTGAAACTTTAGACTTCATCATATGTATCATGCAATACTATAGCACCTGCCAACATCATGTTGCCCAAAACATTGAAGGAATAATTGATTTCAGTTGATCAATTGTATTTAAAACATGTGTGGATAGATTAATTTCTAGATACTAATGCCAAATCATCAATAAAATATTTTTAAGTATTTTCTTCCCAAGTTGAGTTCACTAACAATTAATCTATATCTTGTTATTTAAATTCCCTGGGAATGTCATCTTTTATGTGGAAGATTCTAGTTCACATCAGCATCCTTATTGGATCAATGGAAGAATACAACACATCCTCTACAGACTTCACTTTCATGGGACTCTTCAACAGAAAGGATACCTCAGGCCTTCTTTTTGCCATAATCTCTATCATTTTCTTCACTGCACTGATAACCAATGGGGTCATGATCTTCCTAATCTGGGTGGACTCATGCCTCCAAACCCCCATGTATTTTCTCCTCAGTCACCTCTCCTTCATAGACATGATGTACATCTCCACCATCATGCCCAAGATGCTGATTGATTACCTGCTGGGTCAGAGAGCCATCTCCTTTGTGGGGTGCACAGCTCAGCACTTACTGTACGTCACACTTGTGGGAGCCGAATTCTTCCTGCTGGGTCTTATGGCCTATGACCGGTATGTGGCCATCTGCAACCCTCTGAGATACCAGGTGCTCATGGGTCGACGGGTCTGTTGGATGATCATAGCAGGTTCCTGGTTTGGGGGCGCTTTGGATGGCTTCCTTCTAACACCCATCACCATGAGCTTTCCCTTTTGCAATTCGCAGGAGAGTAACCATTTCTTCTGTGAGGCGCCGGCTGTCCTAAAGTTGGCATGTGCAGACACAGCCCTCTATGAGACCGTGATGTACGTGTGCTGTGTTTTGATGCTGCTGATTCCTTTCTCTGTGGTGATTGCCTCTTATGCCAGAATCCTGGCCACTGTCCACCGCATGAGCTCAGTGGAGGGGAGAAAGAAGGCATTTGCCACCTGCTCATCTCACATGACAGTGGTGACCTTGTTCTATGGGGCTGCCATGTACACATATATGGTGCCTCACTCCTACCATAAGCCAGCCCAGTACAAAGTGTTCTCTGTGTTCTACACCATCCTCACTCCCATACTGAACCCCCTCATCTACGGCCTCAGGAACAGGGATGTGACTGGAGCTCTGAAGAGGACCCTGGGGAAATTCAAGTCTTCTCAAAGAGTGTCAGGAGATGTCTTCTGACAGTCGGCTCTTTCCTATTTGTGTCATGGAAAGATTGTCAACAGTGCATCCTTACTTCAGTTGAAGAATTTTACTGGAAAATCTATTCAAAGAGCCAGAACATTTTTTAAAATATTTTAAAAAGTATGTCCACTTGGTCTCCTTTCCTTTATCATTTCTACTTTCCTTTTTTATTTATATTTTATTCACAATAAATTATCAATGGTTTCCAAAAACACAAGTTAGAAAATTTTATTCTAGAATATTACCTTATGAAGGTAAAATAGGTGGCATGCTATTTTATATGCTGTAAACTATATCAAGGAGTGCAGGAAGGAAGGTAGTACTTTTTGGATTTATGGCACTGCTGTATAAATCTAACTTGCCATGCAAGGCTAAGAGAAATATCTTTTCTACTCTGTAGAGTAATAATCTAAAGTAACCTTTGAGGAAGAGAGTTAATATAGCTACCTATGTGTTTCCATTTCTCAGGAACATAAATAGATTTCTCTAAAAGCCACCGTGCACACTAAAAGCATTAGGTGTGTTTTGTTTTTTTTTTAACTTTCAGTAAAGATATAACATTTAACTTTACTTTGTTTGCAATGTATTAGTGAAAATTATTTGTCAGATTAATGTTAAAGATTAAGAGAAAATGACATGAGAACACTTTGTGCTTTAAGAAGATACTCTAGGAGTTTGGAAAATTATATATGAATATAAGTTGGGAGGATATTAAAATAAATTTTCAAGTTATGTTACAGGGTGATCAAGATTAAGAACATGACAATCATATAATAGGAATTGTTATCTATGCTCACCCAGGAATTAAGAAGAGAAAGCAGGTAACAAATCATGCATATGCTTTATATACATATTTCACTCAGGAATTAAGGGTGTGAATTTATAAAATTATTAATTCAACATGTGGAATTATCATTTTATTAATATAATTGTGATCATAATCATAAT
>JAQZBX010102597.1:0-11141 GCA_029593785.1 Cabassous unicinctus | reverse complement strand
AGTGTATGTTGGCATGCCTCTTTGGGCAAAGATCTTTGTTAAATACAAAGGTTCCGTAATTTGTATTTAAGGTGAAAACGTTTAAAACAGGCTTACATCATGGTAACATTGTTATTCTATTAATAGTTAACTTGAGAACATAGGTTCATACTTAACTTATGTAAAGTGTGTAAAACCCAGTACCATGTGACTAAGTAGGCAGTCAGTGAATATTTGATTCTTCTAACATATCAGTGAGTTTGATATTTTTACCACCTTTCTGCCCGTCTTTATGAGCTCATTGAATCGATCTGTGGACCAGAGTGTTAATGAAATGTTATTGAAGAAGAGATTTTGAGAAAATTGGCATATCATGGGGCTATCATACAAAATTTTCTTTCTTGTAACATAAAAAAATGCAGTTTTATTATTGCTTGTGCCTCAACTGTTTAAGTGAATATTAAAGGGCCTGGAGAAAAAGCAGTCAATAACAGGAGTGTATAAGGTGGTATGGGATTTTTTCTTTCAGAGTAATGAAAACATTCTGAAATGGACTCAGCTGATGACTGCACAACTCTACGATGAAACCGAGAGCCACTGAGGGTACACTTTGTATGGACTGTACATGGCAAGGGACCATATAACAGTGAACTCCAAGGTGTATGATGGATTGTGGTTAACAGTACAAATATGACAATGATATCACATGAACTATAACAAATATAAAAAACAAAAACATGGTGTTAATAATAGGATGGTTTGTGGGAAAATACACCAAGCTATGGACTAATAGCAATAATATTATAAAAATGTTCTTTCATCTATTGTAACAAATGTGTCAGAACAATGTAAAGTGTTGGTGGTGGAGTAATATATGGAATCCTGTATGGTATGCATGATTGTTTTGTAAACTCACAACTTCTCAAATTAAAAAAAACCATGATCTCTTCTGGGATCCACAAAAAGCTTCAAACTGGCACAGCTTCCATTGTTTCTGTTTAGAATCCAGCTGTCTTAATTTTGTTACTTTACAGGCAATATATTCTTTATTCTCTGTGTTATTTTAATATTTTTCTTGCTCTTTTGTATTAAGTAGGTTTTCTATGATTAGCATAGGTGGTTTAACCTTGTATTTATTCTGACTGGGATTTGTGGCATATTGTGATTCTGTGGCTTGATGTCTTTCATCAGTTTTGGAAAATTCTTGGCTATTATTTCTTCATACTATGTTTCAGCCCCATTCTTTCTCACTTTTACCTTTAGGAATCTGATTATATATACATTAGAATATTTTCATCATGTCCCATTAGTTTCTTACAATCTTGTCTGTACATTCCAACTATTTGCTTCTCTGTGCCTCAGTATAAATATTTTCTTCCAACAGTTTGGTGTTTACTTTTTTCAGTTGTATGTAATTGTTTTTCAAATTGTAATTAACTTATTGAATTATTCAACTATCAAATTTTCATTTGCTCTTTTTTCTTATGGTTTTTATTATGATCTCCAATTAATTTTCCAACTTTTCCTTTCATTTCACTTATTTTCTTTTTAAAGAAGCTACAGATTACATAAATGTTACATTGAAAATACAGGGGATTCCCATATAACTCACACCCTACCCCTCCCACACGTCTCTCCACTAACAACATCTATCATTAGTGTGGTATATTTGTTACCACTGATGAACACATATTTAAGTATTGCTGCTAACAATGGTCTATAGTTTACATTATTATTTACACTTTGCACCGCACTATTTTATAGGTTTTGACAAAATGTATATTTACCTGTGTCCATCATTGCAATGTCATGCAGAACAATTCCAATGTCCCAATAATGCCCCATGTTACACCTATTCTTCCCTCTTGCTCCCCTCAGAACCTCTGATGACCACTGACTTTATATCAATGTTACAAGTTCTTCCACTACTAGAATAATAAGTCTACTTCAGTCCATAGTTGCATTCCCCCTTTATGTTTGTTCGTTCCTCACTCTTGAGGATTTGGGGGTTGTGATGACCACTCTGCTTCTGATTGAGAGGTGGCTTAGATCCCATGGGGACAGATAGGTGGAACTGTCTTGCTTGCAGTTGTGGATACAATCTATTTGTTAGGAAGGGCATTGTCCATCATCATCCTTTTGTTAGTTGTCCTGGGTGAGTCAAATGAACTAGAGAGTAAGTGTTGGCTGCAACTCTGCTGAGATTCAAGGCTCAACAGGCATATGAACAGCCAGAAGATTTACATCTCTGGGACACATATTTAATGGGCAGAGTGCTAATTGTAGGTTCAAATAAAAGGGACATAAGAACCATGTGTAGGAAAATTGTAAATGAGTCTAACCCCAATACATTGGGGGGATAGGTTATCATATTTTACAAGGTAAGGCCCACTGACAGGGTGCCAAATTCATGGGGTCCTATCAGTGGAATCATGTAATATTTGTCCTTTAGTGACTGGCTTGCTTCACTCAACATAAAGTTTTCAAGATTCATCCATGTTGTCCTGTGTGTCAATATTTCATTCATTCTTACAGCTGAGTAATATTCCATTTATATATATATAACACAATTTGATTATCCATTCATCTGTTGATGGACATGGGTTGCTTCCAACCTTTGGCAGTAGTGAATAATGCTGCTATGAACATTGGTGTGCATATATCTGTTCGTGTCCCTGCTTTCAGTTCTTCTGAGTATATGTCCAGCAGTGGGATTGCTGGATCATTTGGCAGTTCTATAGTTAGCTTCTGAGGAACTGCCAAACTGTTCTCCATAATGGCTGCATCATTCTACATTCCCACCAGCAGTGGATGAGTGTTCCCTTTCCTCCACATCCTCTCCAACACTTGCAGTTCTCTGATTTTTTAATAGTTGTGAATCTAAAAGGTTTAAGATGATGTCTCATTGTAGTTTTGATTTGCATTTCCCTAATAAGCTAGTAAGGTTAAGCATCTTTTCATGTGCTTTTTAGCCATTTCTATTTACTCTTTGGAAAAGTGTCTTTTCAAGTATTTTCCCCATTTTTTAAATGGGTTGTTTGTCTTTTTATTTTCGAGATGTAGGATTTCTTTATATATGTTGGGTATTAGGCCCTTATTGGATAAATGGTTACCAAATATTTTATCCCATTGAGTAAGCTGCCTTTTCACTTTCTTGACAAACTCCTTTGAAGCTTGAAAGTTTCTAATTTTAAGGAGGTCCCACTTAACTATTTTTCTTTCATTGCTCACACTTTGGGTGTGCAGTTTATGAAATCATTTCCTACTACAAGATGTCATAGATGCTTCATTACATTATCTTCTAGGAGCTCTATGGTCTTGGCTCTTATATTTAGATCTTTGATCCATCTTGAGTTAATTTTTGTATAAGGTGTGAGATGGTGATCCTCTCTCATTCTTTTGGATATGGATATCCAGTTTTAACAGCACCATTTGTTGAAGAAGCTATTCTGTCCCAGTTGAGTGGGGTTGGTGGCCTTGTCGAATATCAGTTGACCGTATATGCAAGGATCTAGATCAGAACTGTCAATTTGGTTCCATTGGTCAGTATATCTATCCTTGTGCCAATACCATGCATTTTTGACCCCTGTTGCCTTGTAGTATGCTTTAAAGTTAGGTAGCCTGATTCCTCCAAATTCGTTTTTCTTTTTCAATATGTTTTTAGCTATTCAGGGCCCCATGCCCTTCCAAATAAATTTCATAATGAGCTTTTCCAATTCAGTAAAAAGTGCTGTTGTAATTTTTTATTAGGACTGCATTAAATCTGTATATCAATTTGGGTAGGGCAGACATCATAATGATGTTTAGTCTTCCAATCCATGAACAGGGAATATTTTTCCATTTATTTAGGTCTTCTTTGATTTCATTTAGCAATGTTGTGTAGTTTTCTGTGTAAAAGTCCTTTACATCTTTGGTTAAGTTTATTCCTGGATATTTGATTCTTTTAGTTGTTATTGTACATGGAATTTCTTATTGATTCCCTCCTCAGATTGCTCATTATTGGTGTACAGAAATGCTACTGACTTTTGCATGTTGGTCTTATATTGTGCCACTTTCCTGAACTTATTTATCAGCTCTAGAAGGCTTGTTGTAGATTTTTCCGGGCTTTCTAAGTATAGAATCATATCATCTGCCAAAAGTGAAATTTGTATTTCTTCCTTTCCAATTTGGATGCCTTTTATTTCTTTTTCTTGACTAAGTGCTCTAGCAAGTGCGTCTAGTGCAATATTAAATAAGGATGGTGAGATTGGGCATATTTATCCTGTTCCAGATTTTAGAGGGAAAGCCTTTAGCATTTCAGCATTGAATATGATGTTAGCTGTGAGTTTTTCATATATACCCAATATCATGTTGAGGAAGTTTCCTTTCTATTCTTATCTTTTGAAGTGTTTTTATCAAGGAGGGATGCTGTATTTTGTCAAATGCTTTTTCTATATCAATAGAGATGATCATGCGATTTTTTTTCTTTTGATCTGTTAATATGGTGTGTGACATTGATTGATTTTCTTATGTTGAATCATCCTTATATACCAGGGATGAAACCCACTTTATCATGGTGTATAATTCATTGGATGTGTTGTTCAATATGATTAGCAAGTATTTTGTTGAGGATTTTGGCATCCAGGTTCACTAGAGAGATTGGGCTATAGTTTTCTTGTGGTGTCTTTATGTGCCTTTGGTATAAGGGTCATGTTGGCATCATAGAATGCATAAAGCAATGTTCCCTCCACATGTATTTTTTGGAAGAGTTTAAGCAGGATTGTTGTTAATTCTTTCCAGAATGATTGGTAGAATTCATCTGTGAAGCAATCCAGTCCTGAGCTTTTCTTAGTTGTGAGGATTTTGTTGACTAATTCAGTCTCATTGCTTGTGATTGCTCTGCTGAGTTCATCAATTTCTTCTCCAGTCAATGTAAACTGGTTGTGTGTTTCTAGAAATTTTTCCATTTTCTCTAAGTTATCCATCTTGTTGGCATGCAATTTTTCAAAGTATCCTCTTATGATACTCTTAATTTCTGTAAGATTATTGGTAATATCCCCCCCTCATTTTTTATTCTATATATATCTATCTTCTCTTTTTTTCTTTGTTAGTCTAGCTAAGGGTTTGTCAAGTTTATTAATCTTCTCAAAGAACCACCTTTTGGTTTTGTTAAAAATTTCTAGTGTTTTTTTAATACTCAATTTCATTTAGTTCTCCTCTAATCTTGTTATTTCCTTCTTTCTGCTTGCTTTAGGATTAGTTTGTTGTTCTCTTTCAGTTCCTCCAGGTGTGCAGTTAGGACTTTGATTTTAGCTCTTTCTTCTTTTTTAATATAGGCATTTATGGCTATAAGTTTCCCTCTCTGCACTGCTTTTGCTGCATCCCATAGGTTTTGATATGTTGTTATCTCATTTTCATTTGTTTCAAGGTAGTTACTGATTTCTTTTGCAATTTCCTTCTTGACTGATTGTCTAAGAGTGTGTTGATTAACTTCCATATTTTTGTGCATATTTTATTTCTCTGTCCCTTATTAATTTCCAGCTCCATTCTATTGTGGTCAGAAAAATTACTTTTTATAATTTCAATCTTTCTGAATTCTTTGAGAGTTGTTCTGTGACCTAGCATGTGGTCTATCCTTGAGAATGATCCATGTGAGCTTGAGAAGAATGTATATACTGCTGTATTTGGGTGTAATGTCCTGTATATGTCTATTAAGTCTATCCTCTAATGTATTATTCAAGGTCTCTGTTTCTTTTATTGAACCTCTGTCTAGATGTTCTCCCTACTGATGATAATGGTGTATTAACATTCCCCATTGTAATTGTAGAGGCATCTATTTCTCCACTTAGTTTTTCCAATGTTTGCCTCATGTATTTTGGGGCACCCTGGTTAGATGCATAAATGTTTATGATTGTTCATTCTTCTTGATAAATTGCCACTTTTATTAACATATAGTGTCCTTTTTGTCTCTTACAATAGTTTTTCATTTAAAGTCTACTTTGCCTGATACTAATATAGCTACTCCTACCCTTATTTGGTTAATGTTTGCATGTAAAATCATTTTCCAACCATTCACTTGTAACCTCCTTGCATCCTTGGGTCTAAGGTGCGTTTCTTGTAGACAGCATACAGATGGTTCATATATCCTTATCTATTCCTCCAATCTGTTTCTTACAATTGGAGAGTTTAATCCATTAACATTCAATGTTATCACTGTCAAGTCAGTACTTACATTAGCCATTTTTTCTTTAGGTTTATACACATCATATTTTGTTTTATTTCTCTTTTTATCCTTTTAGTTACTCTTACTAATAATCTTCCTTTCTACACTCTCCTCCAATCTTCTCTCTCATGTTTTTCCTTTCAACCTGCAGCACTCCCTTTAGTATTTCTTGAAGGGCCAGTTTCTTATTGACAAACTCTCTTAAATTTTGTCCATTTGTGAATATTTTGAACTCTTCCTCATTTTTGAATGCCAACATTGCTGGATATAGAATTTTTGGCTGGCGGTTTTTTTTCTTTTAGCACCTTAACTATGTCATACCACTGCCTTCTCACCTCCATGGTTTCAGATGAGAAATCAGCATTTAATTTTATTGAGCTTCCTTTGTTTGTGATGGATCTCTTTTCTCTTGTTGCTTTCAGTATTCTCTCTTTGTCTTGCATGTTTGACAATTCAATAAATATATGTCTTGGAGTAGGCCTGTTAGGATTTATACTGTTGCAGTGTGCTGCACTTCCTGGACTATGTACATCCATATCCCTCAAAATAGTTGGGAAATTTTCAGCCATTATTTCTTCCAACACTCCTTCTGCCCCCTTTCCCTTCTCTTCTCCCTCCGAGATGTCTATATTGCATATGTTTGTGCATTTCATGTTGTCATTCAATTCCCTAATTCCTTGCTGAATTTTTCTATCCTTTTATCTATCTGTTCTACTATCTGTATGATTTCATATGTACTATCTTTGAGTTCACTAATTATTTCCTCTGCCTGTTCAAATCTGCTGTTATGTGCTTCCAGCATATTTTTATGTCTTGCATTGTGCCATTCATCACCATCAGATCTGTTATCTTTTTATGTATATTTATGATTTCTTCAGTATATTCCCCCAGTGTCTTCTTAATATTCTTTATTTCTTCCTTCACTTCATTAAGTTGATTCATGATATTTGTTTGGACATCCTTGATTAGTTGTTTCACATTCTGCATCTCCTCCTTGTTTTTTAGTTTGTTCATTAGACTGGGCCATGTCTTCCTGTTTCTTAGTATGGCTCGTAATTTTTGATGGTGTCTAGGAATCTGCTTATCTTGATGGGGTTATTCAGATGGTTGTTTTCTCTTTCTAGTCTGAGGTTTTATTTTGCTTGTTTTGCATTAAGGTTTCTCTTTGATACTTGGTTCCACTTATTCTATATCCTTATAGTTGTCTGTGTTCCCTTGAAAAAAAATATTAAGACCATAGAAAAGTAAAGAGAGAAGAAGAGAAAAAAGAATAACAGTAATAATTTTAAAAGATAGAAAAGGAACTATAAAAGAGTCAGGGAAAAAAATAAACAATAAGAGTGGAAAATCCTAAAAAATAAAAAGGAATAAGAATTAGAAAGGTGGAAAAATGAAACAATAAAAAAATAGAATAAAATAAAAAACTGGAAAGATGAGAAAAGAAGAAAAAATTGAAATTCAAACAAGAGAAGGTGGAATGAAAAAAAGCAATGGAAGAGGAAAAATGAAAGAAAGAAAAGAAATGAAACTAAGTAGAGAAAAGAAGGGGGGAAGGAAACAAAGAAAGAGAAAAAACAAACAAAAATCAAAAAACAAAATACAAAGAATAATCCAGGAAAAAACAAGTTTCCCTCTCTGGTCCCTAGGAATCATCTCAGGCTGCCAGTGCTCATCAATCAATCACCCTGCAGTCAGCCCTCCACAGTTAAGGAACCCAATTTTAGAGAATAAAATAAAGATTAAAAAATAAAGTATAAAATAATTTAAAATATAAAATAACAGATAAAAAAACCTAAAACAAAACAAAAAATTCTCAGTCCATAAGTCCCCTGTTACAAAGTGCCAGCTGAAACTGACAACCAGCTGGACCATTCTCTGGATGCCTTTTCTTAGGCAGCACCAGGGATTGAACCAAGGACCTAGTATATGTGAGGCAGGCATTCCTCCACTGGGCTCACCCACTCCACAGGTTATGCAGGCTTCTGAAAGCTTATCTGGCTCTCCTTGCCTTCTTTCCCCTCAAGTGAGTTGGACTTCTTATAGTTTCCTGTTTATCTCTCCTGGCTTCCTTCTCTCCTGGGCTGTTAGGTGTCTGTCCTCCTATGCCCTCACTGAACTTGTTCCTCTCTCTCCCAGCGCATGTGGGTGTGACAGCCTGCCTGGTCAGATCCCCCTTCCCCTCTCCATAGGGCCACTTCAGCACCGCCTTGGGTCTTTTCCATTCCTCTAGTCCATGCACTCTATCTCCCCTCACCCTTACACCTCTTTCTGAGTTTGCTGGGTGCTGGTCCCATACTTATTTGCCTTCAGCTTCCCCATGGGTAAGTCTCTTTCAACCTCCATTTGCTGGGCTGACTACAGCTGAGATACAAAGGGGTCTCAGCTGGCCAAACTCACTGAAGAGAAACAACTTTCCACCCTCCTCTACCAGAACCCTCTTCCTCCCAGGGAGGAGGACCTTTTTTCCTGCCTCAGCTGACTGCAGTGAGCCAGGGGTTTTACTGAGGCTATTCGCCTTGAGGTGGAGTATATGTGCTATTCCCAGCTGCAGGGCTGAGTAATTCATGGTTTCATTTGGCCTCTTTGTCTCCCTGTCTCTCTCCCTCCTAGATGATGTGCAGCACTCTCCTGGTCTGAAGATCCCCAAAGCAGCTCCTTAAGATAGCTTTGTGGAAACTCATGAGTGGGATTCTGTCTTGTCTTGCAAGACAAGGATGCATGCAAAAAGGAGACAAATAGCTGTTCTGATGCTGATGATAAAACTTTATTCTGGTGTTTTCTTTTTATATCTTTTCTGCGATGCTTTAGTAACTTATTATAGTATTTTAAATAATGCTAGATTAATTTTAAAGTGGTTAGGCTTTTACCATAAATTGTGTGTCAGGGTTTGTTAAGAATAACATGTTCATGAAAAACAGGATGTTTATTTGCATACACAAGATTTTTTGAAGCCAATTTCCTCAATAATAATGAGGGGTATAGAACGTCATGTCAAGTGTTCTTGAGTCAGGATGATGATAGCTGTTTTCAGCTGTCAAGGTTCATGGTTTTCCGAGAACTCCATCCAGCCCCTGAGAACCTGCTCGACAGGTCACATAGCTTTTTTCCCTTCCTCCATTGTTGTCATCTTCCTGGAAGTCCCATTTAATTTTTTGAACATATTTATCATGGTTCTGAAAGTCCATGTTGGATGATTCTTGTATCGCCATCTCCTCTGTGCCTGTTTCTATTATTTGTCTTTCTTAACAATTTTGTTCAATTATTTTTTTGCCTGAAAAATATTGTATATGAAAAATTGTAGAGATAATTTTGAGACTCTGGATGATATAATCTTTTCTTGCAGAAAGTATTTCATTCTG
The DNA here is from genome assembly GCA_029593785.1 of Cabassous unicinctus. Taxonomy (NCBI): domain Eukaryota; kingdom Metazoa; phylum Chordata; class Mammalia; order Cingulata; family Chlamyphoridae; genus Cabassous; species Cabassous unicinctus. Next base: position 1,601 of record JAQZBX010102597.1, on the reverse strand, counting down.
CTTCTGACAGCAGTTAGAATAGGGGCAAATCTCCTAATCTATTTAAGGACTGATGTGATATCAAGCTATACTTCAAGACAAAATAGACTTTAAATTAAAAATCTGTTAAAAGAGACAAAGAAGACACTGTATGGTAATAAAATGTTCTATCAACCAAGAAGAAATAACAGTTATAAACATATATGCACCTAATTACAGATCCCCAAAATACATGAAGTAAACATTCACAGAATTGAAAGAAGAAATAGAAAGTTCTACAATAATAGTGGGAGACTTCAATACAGGGCTTTCAATAATGGAGAGAACTTCTAGTCAGAAGATCATAAGGAAGAAAGGACAAGAACAACACTATAAATGAACTAAACCTAACAGCTGTATACAGACCATTCCACCACCAAAACTATAATACACATTCTTCTCAAGTGCAAATGGATCATTCTCCAGAATAGACCATATGGTAGCCCACAAAACAGTATCAATAAATTTTAAAAGACTGAAATCATACAAAGCTTTTTCTCTGACCACAGTAAAATGAAGTTAGAAATCAATAACAGAAGGAAAACTTGAAAATACACAAACATGTGGAAATTAAACACACACCCTTAAACAACCATTGGGTCAAAAAAGAAATCACAAGGTGTGATGGTTTTATGTTGGATGTACCCCCAAAAAATCATGTCCTTAGAGCCAATCCATTTCTATGGGTGTGAAACTATTGATTAGATTACTTCAGTTAGGTGTCTTTTGATTAGACTACTTCAGTAGGGAGTGTACTGGGGTGGGTCTTTATCCTCCTACTGGAGTCCTTTAAAAATTGGATGAATATGGAAAAAGACACAGGAATACACAGAGAAACCCAAAGAAGCTAATAGAGGAAGCCACGGAAACCAGGACCCTGAAAGAGATGAGACCCAGAGGGGAAGGGAGATGCCAATATGTGCCTTCCCATTTGACAGAGGAGTCCAGGATTGATGGCAGGCAGTCTTCTGAGAAAGAGCATTTCCTGATGCCTTGATTTTGACATTTTCATGGACTCAGAATTGTAAGTTTCCTACCTAATAATTCCTCATTGTAAAAGCCAACCCATTTCTTTTTTTGTTTGTAATTAATTATTCTTTTATTTTTTAAAGAAGATTTAGATTATATAAATGTTACATAAAAATATAGGGGATTTCCATATGCCCCCCTCCCCCTCCCACGCTTTCCCACATTAACAGCATCTTTCATTAGTGTGGTACATTTGTTACAATTGATGAACACATATTGAAGCATTGCTACTAACCATGGACTATAGTTTATATTACAGTTTATATACTCTGTCCCACATAATTGTGTAGGTTATTAAAAAATATATAATGGTCTGTACTTGTCATTGCAATGTCATGTGGGACAATTCAAATGTCCCAAAAATGCCCCCTTATTACACCTATTGTTCCCTCTCCCTCCCCTCAGAACCTCTGGTGGCCACTGCCTTTATATCAATGATAAAAGTTCTTCCATTGCTAGAATAATAATAAGTCTATAACAGAATAATAATAAGTCTACTTTAGTCCATTGTTCATTCCCCAATCTTGAGGATTTGGAGATGGTAATGCCCACTC
>JAQZBX010102596.1:0-11142 GCA_029593785.1 Cabassous unicinctus | reverse complement strand
GAGAATTGTTCTGTGGCCTAGCATGTGGTCTATCTTGGAGTATGTTCCATGTGCACTTGAGAAGAAAGTAAATCCTGCTGTATTTGGGTGGAGTGTTCTGTATATGTCTATTAAGTCCAGGTCCTCTAATGAATTGTTGAGAGCCTTTGTTTCTTTAGTGATTCTCTGTCTTGATGTTCTGTCTAATGATGATAATGGTTTGTTGAAGTCCCCTGCTATAATTGTAGAGGCATTTATTTCTCCACTTAGTTTTTCCAGGGTTTGCTTCATGTATGTTGAGGCACCCCGATTAGGTACATAAATGTTTATGATTGTTTTCTCTTCTTTAGAGAATACACCTTTTACTAATATATAGTGTCCATCTTTGTCTCTTATGATAGTTTTGCATTTAAAGTCTATTTTGTCTGATCAAATTATGGTTTTTAAAAAGGTAGATGTATGGCTATAATATACTTTCTGATTATTTAATACTAGTATCCTAAAGCAACAATGTGTATATACAAATTTAAAACACTTTTTTTTCCAGTGAGGCAACTTATTATGAGTGTATAAACAATGAAAGTATTTTAATTATATTGCTGTATATATCAAATGAAATGTGTTACTATCTTCTTCAGCCATAGAGTAACTTTTCATGTAATACTTTTAATTCATGTATAACTAAAAAACACTGAAAATAACTCGTGGGAAAAAATTTATTTTTGGGTCATTGTTGATTATTTTGCTTGTGGAGCATGCAAACCATGAATAAATAGTGATGCTCATCATCCATAGATCTTATGCTAGACACTCAAGAATGGAGTTTGCCAACCTACAGACTTTTTTTTTTCTGGTTTTGACAAAATGTATAATGGCCTGTATCCATCATTGCAGTATCCTGCAGAACAATTCCAAAGTCCCCAGATTGTTCCATGTTACACCTATTCGTCTCTCCACTCAGAACCTCTGGTGGCCACTGCCTTTATATCAACGTTACAAGTTCTTCCACTACTAGAATAATAATAAGTCTACTTTAGTCCATAGTTGTATTCCCCCATTATGTTTGCTCATTCCTCAGTGTTGAGGATTTGGGGGTGGTGATGCCCACTTGGTTTCTGGTTGAGAGGGGGCTTAGATCCCATGGGGCAGATGGATGGAACTGTCTTGCTTGCAGTTGTAGACACTCTCTGTTTTTTGGGATGAGTGTTGCCCATCATCATCCTTTTGTTAGTTGTCTTGGGTGAGTACAATGAATTGGGAGCAGCTGTTGGCTACAACTCTGCTGAGATTCAGGGCTCTACCTGCAGATGAACAGCCAGAAGATTTAAATGAGCCTCACCCTATTCACTCAATGGCCTGATGAAAGACATCTAGTGAACACCACCTTTTAGCAAGGCTGCTGGACCAGAGTTTAGCACGTGGCTAAGGAAAGCCAATTAATACATTAACCAACCCCATATGATGTAGTCTGCCAAAATTGGCTTAAACCCATGAGACATCTTTTTCTCAGAAATGTAAATTAAGGGTATAGTAAAGCAGTTAGGAATAGGAGCTCAAACTGAAGTATGTTATAATTAGTCATAGAAGCCCAAATTTGTGAGAAAACACAACTTTTAAATATGAAGAAGCATAAGCTATGTGTGAGCAGAAGCTATAAATTAAATGCCTGTCCCCACACAGAGGAGGAGAAGAAGGCAGTTGTAGTAAATGAAAACAAGTTGCAGAGAGTACTGTGATATTTTAATGGTGAACATTACATTGAAAAACCTATAGCCTGATACTACTACTTTTACTGCTTTTCTTGAGCTCAGGTTTTTAGCTTCTTATAGCATATCTGAAATTCTGTTTTTCACAAGTAGATAATTTAATTACATAATTAAAGTGACAAGTTATAGACTTGTTTGAAGTATAGGATAAAAAACACATGCACACACACAAAAACAAAAACCTTTGGTTGTCTTTAGAAAAGTGAAGTGGAATTGGAAGTTCTCTTTCAGACTAATTATAGCATAGTAAAGACTCCAGTAAGTTTTGGTGCCAACTGCAAATCTCCAACCTAAAAGCCGTGAAATATTTGGCAAGTTACTTAACTTCTCTAAGCATCTATTTCTTTGTCTATAAAATAGCAGTAATATTTATACCTACCTCAGAGAGAGTTGATATGATAGATAAATGTTATTACATCTAAAGTGCTTGGAGTAGTACGTGGTATATAGTAAGAGCTCAGTAAATGCTATTATTATTATGTTATTCTAATCTATATACTTTAAAATACTTGTCATCTCTACATTTGACCATAAATGCTGTCCTAGTCTCTTTGGGTCAGGAAATAATGTTTTTATATAATATTAGAATAGACACTAATAGTATATATTTCCAAAGTACTCTATAAGAATTTATTATTATTATTATCATCATCATTATCATGTATCCATAAGAATTTATTTGTATAAACATATTTTATATTGTTTATTTGAAAACAAACAGAGCCATGATGCATTTTCTGTTTTTTTCATAGTTGAGTTGACAGTGGGAAATAATACTTATAACTCTCTTTTGGAGAGGAACTAACTATTGGCTCTGGTTCAAGTCACGAACAGACATGGTGAGTAAAGGAAATGCAGAGTATTAACTTTCAGCAATTTCACTCCATGGAGAACGTAGAGTCAAAGGGAATATTTTCACTTACTGTGAGGCTTTGAACTGCTCTGTATTACTTCTTTCTAGGGAAACACAGATTTTGAAAGTTAAGTTTCCAATTTACTGTTCAATGTACAATTTTTATATAAAACATAATTTGACTAAAGTGTAAAGATTTTAAAAAAACATTTGAAAGACTCAGAGACAATTAGTGAGTTAGAGGGAAGGACTAGAAAGAATTAAGATGGTCAATCTAGACAGAAAAACAGATTTTTTTGGTTAACATTAGTATTTCCCATTAAGATGTTTCTTCTATATGCATCCCATCATTTTGTCCTTGGACAAACCTTATTCCTTAAAATACTTTCAGCAAAACCACTAGAAGTAAAGTATATTGATTGTGGAATGAATATTATTGATAAGTATCCACCCTACGTGGAGCAGAATCAGGAAGAAGGAGTCCCTAATCATCTGTGGTTTCATCAGATTTAGAGAAATTTAAAGAAATAAATTGCTTGGCACAATGTATAATTTTAGGTTAAAACTCTAGAAATTAAATTTAATCAAAAAGTTTACATAGATAAATTATATTAAATCTTGAATATATTTTTCAAAGGGTATGTCAATGAATATGTTGCAGGAAAGATTTCTATTTCCAATATTGTTTGATTTTACACTACTATTGGTTAAATTAATCTTCAAATTATTGATTACCAAGTAGCATCGTGAATTGGCCTTCTATAGTGTGATTTTAACTAGCATGATTGTTTTATCATTAATCTTGTTGGCCATTATATCATTTACTGTTCATTATAACAAGAGATAAATTGCACAAATGCTTAATATTGTTAGTTCAGCTTGGCTGCCTTCTTTAGTGACACTAATTCTACAGAGCAGTGGGGCAAAATCAATGTCTTATGCACCATTTATATTAAATTATGATTGTTATGTGATTGAATCAACACTACATAGAGTTTTCTCAAGTTAATTGATCAACTCCTACAAAACAAATTAATATGATATATCAAACTTACTGAATTGTCATCCAGAAAGAAAATAATAAACATCAGTGCTGAAAGAAAACCAGTATCCTTCCTGGAATAATGGAAATTCTCAGCTCTAATCAAATGGCTGGCTAAAAATTATAGCAGCTAGAACTCAAATACAAATATAAAGGGAGATCTTCCTACTTTTGCAGAAGCATTTAAGATATTTATGTCTGATGATATAACTGAATTTGCCAAAGATTTTGTAATGTTGTTTGATTCTCCTCCATTCATTCCCTGCTCCAAATCAATTAAGAAAAAATGGAATTTGAAAAATCACTTAAGAGTTTTTGTTTCTTTATTATTCAAATGCCTATGATGGCAGCTATTTCCCTAACATAGAATCTCAGTAAATATTCTAAGACCCATCTTTTGTGTTTTATCAAGTTAACTTAACTTAAACATTGTTACAATATATTTCTTTTATGAAAACAGGATGCCAAATTTATCCAACTTTGATGAATATTACTACGTTTTATAAACATTAAACATATTCATTAGTATTCCAGCATATATTAGGGTCAGTTTAATAAAATAAACATATTTTTAATTACTATTAAGTCCAATTTTATTGACCAATCTGATTTTTGTATTTTTTTTAAAACTTGAGATTTTGAAAATTTAAATCATTATGAAACAATATATGCAATCTAGAACTGTTACCTCATAAAGTTTATTGTATAAGTAAACTTAAGAGAGAACATGTTAAATCATATTTTTGTATGTTACTTAAAACATTTAATTCTACTTAAATTTTTTTACTTAGTTTAAGTACAGTGTTAAATTTAGTCACTAGGTATAGTTAAAATAACTAATAAATAAGGGAAGAAATTAATGTACTTAAAATAAATAAATTATCTAGGGCATCCTGCTAACTACATGATACCTTACTGAGAAGATAAGTATAAAAATTGAGGAAAACCATTAAGTTAGGTTACTTTAGCTATTATGTTCTGCATAGATGATGTCAAAATGAGTATTTCTCAGAGGTATTCTGTTAATCTATGTTTAGATAAAAACTAAAAGAGTGGCCTGCCACAAAATATTAATTTTTCAGTTATAATATTTGTCTTGCATTCAGTTTCTCCTCTACTCAATAGCATACCATCTCCTTTCTCTCTCAAAGTCTTCCTTATATATTTAGACGTAACCCTGAGAAGAGGAATGGAATACTTTTGTAATGAATGAGACTTTTTAATCTGCTCTGATTAACATCTAGTAACATCTAGTAAAAGCTGCAAGTTTTTGGAACAAAGCAAAGAAATTGTATATTCAACTTTTGCTTTCAAGGTAAATGGCAGATTATAAACATATTTCTTTATTTTGAGTAGTATATATTGAGTGGAAATATTAATTCAAATTAGGCTATTTTCTGATATTGTTTTCAGAAATTCTACAGGATTTTAATCCCACATGATACTAACTTATTTTAAGAAAATGAATTATTGAAGAAAATATTTTAAATTAAAAAAATCTGAAAACAAAATATTCCACCATCATACCCTATATATTTTTGTCATGTATCTCAGTAAAAATCAAATGAATATAGCTCTTGTAATTTTAGATAACATATTCAAAAATTTAACTAAGCACTATATGATTAAATAATTTGTTTTAAAAGTAGGTTTTAAGTTTAATGATCTGTACAATCAACTAAATGTTACTGCACAATGTTTAAATATTTAAATAAAGCCTAATAAAACATACTCAAAACTATAGGAATATATCTAAAATATTTATCAAAATGCTTGACCAACATACCTCCTATATTTGAAAAATTAGTAACGAATAATTCAAGAAGAAATGAGAAATCCTGTCAATATTGTGTAAACATTATTTATGATTAATTAATGGGATTTTTGTACAGCTTTTGCTATAAAACATTGATATTCTTATTTATATAGTAGGGTGTTGGTATGTATTTTTCTGAAACATTTACTATTATTCTCCATAAAATTTCATTAAATAGGTTGAGATACCATGACATCTTATTTTCACAGTGTCTGTGACCAGTTGAAGCTGATCCATAGACATTGTAGGACAATGAAATTAGATCAGTCAGATCCCAAATATCATTCTTTATCACTGTAATATTTTGATCAGTTTAAATCATTTTAATTAAATTTCCAAAGAAATGACTTTTTATTCTTTTAACATAGTTAGCTTTAATCAAGGATTAATTACATGACAGAGAGCCTATCTTATGTATATATTTTTATATTAAAATTCTAGTTATTGAGAAAAATAAGATTGACTTTTTAAAACATTTATCTTGTAAATATGCCTTTTATAAGGCATAGACACAATGATTGAGAGACAGTTTCTCATGGAGGTTAGCACATAATCTAGGGTTTTATTTTAGACTATAAATTGCAAAATCTGAAATATGGTAGCCTGACAAATTAATGTTTCGTTTTGTTTTTTTCTTTTTTCCTTCAAATGAGAAGTTTGGAAATGGGCAGTCTGGCACTGCCGAGGTAGCTCCACAATGCCTTTGGAGACCCAGGATTCTCTGATGCTTTATTCACTGATCCAAACTCAGTTCCAAGATGGTTTCCCCAGTTCTGGGACTTGCATCAGTTGTCCAGACAGCAAGAAGGGCAACTGTAAAATGGCATCTGCCACCCCCAACACACAAATTTTAAAGAACTTTAGTCAAAGACATACTCCACAGTTTCCATTTATATCCCATTGGCTAGAAATGTGTTAGATGGCCATGACTATCTGCAAGCAAACCTAGAAAGTATAGACTAGGCATATCGCCCCCTTTGATGAAATCAGGGTTATTTTTGTAGAAGTGAAGAAGAAAATGGATATTGGGTATGGAAATTTCCATCTTTGCCTCAGTCTGTGGAACAGTTTCTACAGAGTAACTTTGTCGCCAAAACTACTATATGAAAGTAATCTGTGCCTATTCTATTCAGAAGTCAGAGTTACAACTGAGTGAGGATGGTTGCTTCTGCATGAAAATGTTTTAGGATAGAATTAACTATGGGTTTCAAGGCCAGGCAGACCAATTTGTTTCCTTACTCACATGCGTGACCTTGGGCAAATAATTTAACCTGAAGCTGCTCATCGGCCGTATATATTGTTGAGTGAATTAAACGAAATAGTAAATATAATGAGCATGGCACATGTTTAGTACACAGTAGTTTTTGCTCTCCATAGTTTCATTTCTCTGATCTATTTCTTTTCATGTCTGGATTAGACATTTAAAATCTTTACTTATACAAATCAACATGAAACCCTTTCCAAAAAATTCCATGAGATTAGGAAATATGTTTCCCAGTAACAAATCTTCATGATCTTTAGTATTATTATCACTATCATCTTCATTTTCGTCATTACTACCACTAAATTAAAATTGAATACAGAACCCAGAGCTGTATTTCAGTTTGCTTATTTATCAGGACACTGTGACTGACAGACTCTTTTCAACTCAAAAGTAATTTGTAAATATTTTTTTATATATTTTTTCTCATGAATGTTTTATAATCTTATTGGTCTCAAATTTCCTAGTAGCTGCTCATTTTCATTATTAGTCTGGTCTCTGACTATATAAACTTTTCCACATACCATACTTCCCTTAAGACAGCTGTTAAAATGCACAGCTTACATTATATCTTCAGTAAGTAGATCTTAGGGGAAATTTTTAGCAGAATATTGCTTAAAAGAAAAAAGTGTAAAAAACTGGACATATTTATCTAATGCCTCTTACGTTTGTAACTTCTTATTTTTTATGTTTAAATTTCAAATATTTAATACTTTAAAAATAGTTTATATGATAAGTGTCAAAATTGAGTCAATTTTTAGGCTTTCTCTGATTTTTTTTAATAAAGGGAAATGAAAATACATAAATGTGCTTTATTATAAACTGAACAGAAAAGAAAACCAAAACACAAACAAAAGAATATGAATGTATTTATTTTATCTTACTGTGAACCAGAAAGGCACCCACTCAGGTTTATAGTAACTAATCTGAGTGTATTTTCCCAATAGGATATTATTTTATTAAAAATAAAATGTTAAAATACCAAAAATTCACTTTGAAAATTTATCAGTATTAAAATCAAGAGACTACTTAATCAGCATAAAAATATGAAATATCTAAGACATAAAATGCTTAACAACTACTTGAATAAAATACATCATTTGATGCTTAATCACGTAGAACAAAGGAAATATTCCTGGGTATACATGTTAATGTATTTATATTCCTTGGCTTCCCTACCACCACCAAAGCTATGCAAGGCTCTTTAGAAAGTAGCCTCATTCAATAATTTGGTCTTATTTCCTGTTATCCTTAAACTCTCATTTCGTTCCACACGCCATGCAAATCTTCATCTTAGAGATTTTTTTGAGTGATTCTTACTGCTCTTGTCCAGTTTCCAGGGTTGCTTTAAATACTTTCCTCTGGAGGGAGGTTTCCTCTATGTCCCAGTCCTTGTGAATAATTCCCACAGACTTCATAGAGAATTTTCACAGCCACTCCTTTTCCCTGTAGGATTTGCTACCTTATAATGTTTTTCATCTTTGTATTTCCCCCTTCATTCCAAGTAAATCATAAATTCTTTACAGGCAGATGTAATTTCTTATACTTGAAGTAATGGCACACAATTTATTCCTGTTTATTATTCCTAATGATGTGAAGAGAAATTTTAGCAAAAATTAAAACTGTAAACTGAATCTTCAAGCGATATACAAAATTACTTAAGATAGATCACCTTTAAGTGTTTTGTGTAAAATAAAATAAGAAAAAAAGCTAATGTTTAAAATCAGCATGGCTTAAAGATAGTTCATATGAGAAAGACAGAACCTAAATACATTATCTCTAGTCATTCATGAAAACAAGGACTTCCTCAAATTCCCCAAGCTCAAAATAAATGAAATGAGACTTGGATTCCAAAAGAAATACCATTCTTCATATCTACTTAGTTTAGTTTACTTCATGAAAGATGCTCTCTGAGATTATATTTGCTGTGGGCAGATAATGAGATTCCTCTTCACATGGAAGAGCAGTATGCTGAACTTTGCTTTGGCATAACATATAAAACAGGAAACTCATAGGCTGTGTAAATTCACATTGATATAATTTTACCCCAGATGGACTAAATTAGCTCTCTGGAAAATTTCTGATCTTCTCCCATCTTTATCTGACCATAGAGGTACCCAGAATTGGGCAAGTGTAGTTCTAGTTTTTGTCACAGTTGGGAAAAAATCACGTTTATTGAAAAAGCCCTCTCAAATAGTTGAAACAAAGGAAAAAAGTAACCAGTGTCAAAAGTCCTTCTTTCTTCTGCTTTTTTTTTTTTCCTTATGTTATAGAAAGGTTATTCAAAAAGGAAAGAAGCAAAGGCAAGAGTTAGTTTTCCTTAAAGGGAACATTACTAATTGATAACAATTTTTGTTCATGATATAGTTGCTTTGGTTCGTGAGACTGATAGGGGATTTTAATGGAGCTAGAGCCATATGCAACTGCTTAAGGCTTTTTTACGAAATCATAAATTCCACTTTCTAATGTGACATATGACAAAAACTTGGTGAAGGAAGGGGAATTTCTGGCCTTTATCTTTCTATACTTGCTCCTTCAATTTTGATTTTGAGCAATTGATTTAGGCAGTGTAGGCAACAGGTAAGGTAAAATCTGTTTCACATAGGGTTTTGTTTACATTATTATAAATATGTATGGTTTTATTTTCTTTGGTTTAATATTTTCCTTCTAACGTATATCACATTTTATCTGTTAAGTACTTAATCTCTTATGGCAAAAACACATCTGTTGTGCTTTTCAGTGAAATTTTCTTTTGCTTCTGTTGCAGATATTTAAACAATCTGGAGTATGACTAATTAGTATGCTAAAAGAAATCATAGACTTTATTTTCTTCTTCATCTTGAAATAGAATGTCATAAAAGTAAAGAAAAAGAAGCAGGGAGAAGTTGGCAATGCGTTCCCTAAAATCAGGCTACTTTTCATTAATTTTTATCTTAAAATTATATGGACCCAAAAGATAGAATCTATTTTAGCACACTGATAGTTATTATATATTACATATATTACTTGACAAATATTGATCAAAATGCAAAATATGTCTTCATTCAGTCCTTCCTTATGCTTTCCCTAAAAGGGTTTTTTTCCTCATAAATTACATACTGCTTTAACATACACAATGAAGTAGTAATATTTTAAAAAGACAGCACTAAAATGGATTGGACATTAAATACATCAGTTTGTAATGCCCAGCCTCTCAGTTACCAGATAATTTTCTGCTTATCCCCTTAAACCATCTTACCACATTCAACAGGCAATGGGATTTGACCTTTTTTTACCTTTCTCTTCTTTCTTTCCAGTTATAGTGAGAAAAGAGTGAAGCAAAATCTGCATCAATGAATTTTTTATCACATTGGTTTGTGTACTATTTGCTGCTGTGCCCATGTAGAAGAAAATTTTGCCTTTGTATGAAAGCCCTTTAAAGTTTTAAGAAAAATGTCATGCCTTCCAATCTTTTCAACTGCCTTTTTAATGTAGTTTCTAGGCACTTTACCACCCTTTTAAATTGCCACAGAATGTTCTCCAATTTATCATTTTATACCTTTTAGTGTGTGGCACCCAGAACTAGACAAAACACTCCAGGGTCATACACTGACAATTGAATTTCATGGGAATAATACCTCACTTGGTCAGGAGTCTGTATTTCAAAAAGTACAGCTTAAGATGGCAGGAGTGTTTTAGTATTACCATTCTCTGTTTCTGAGTTATTATGAAATTGTGGTTTCTAAAACTCTCATACCTCAGACTTGTCTCCCACCCTTCCTCCCTTCCTCCCTTCCTTCCTTCCTTTCTTTCTTCCTTCTCTCTGTTTTTCTTTCCCTCTTTTCTATCCTGTCTCTCTGCTTGCTTCCTTTCTAGCCCAGGGTATTGGACTAAATTTAGATATTCCTTCTCCTGACTTCTTATTTAATTCCTAATTCTTATCATGATTTCTAAACTCTTAAAGAATCTAGCAAGTAATCTTAATACAAATAAATTCAAGAGTTTAATAGAAATCAGGGTTATATGATTAATGGTATAGGCAACACTCTATGTGATCTTTTTAGCACATCTTCCAAAATCTTGGTGCAATTGGATTTGTAACTGTGTCTTGCTCATATACAGCTGTAACTGGAAATTTCCATGAGCATGTTCCTGTGTTTGCCATTTTTTTCTCTTCTTTCTTATTTATTCAATAGTTTCTCAGATATGATTTGTGGGAAAAAAAAATAAAACTACTAGCATGTCTGAAAACACTTTTGATTTGCCTTCACATTATAGAATATTTGGCTTGGTTATAAAATTAATCCTTTTTCTTTTCCTTTTCTTTATTTTTATACCTCTTGGAAACCTTTTTGTATTCTCTCCATTCCAAGACATGGTCTTTTATTTTATATTGTAAAACATATTCTCTTTCATTTTCTTGTGGGTTTTTTTTTTTTTTGCATC
>JAQZBX010102595.1:0-11142 GCA_029593785.1 Cabassous unicinctus | reverse complement strand
ACCTGCTGGTCCATGGGCTGGATAAGACGAATAGTATTGGGGGACAGGAACCTTACAGTGATGAAGCTGAATTCCTCCAGTAAGCTATCCTCCAACCCTAGAGGGTGGGCAGGGGTACTGTCCAAAAGTAGGAGAGCTTTTAGAGGCAAATCTTTTCTCCAGCAAATACTTTTTCACTGAGGGACCAAACACTTCATTTATCCACTCAGTGAAAAACTGCCTCATGACCCAAGCTTTGCTATTTACCCTCCACATCACATGGAGTTTGCTTTATATGACATTATACTTCTTGAAAATTCATGGGTTTTAAAAATGATAGACTAGTAGAGGTTTGAGTTTTAAGCACCCACTAGCATTCCCACATAACAACAGAGTGAGCCTGTCCTTCATTGGTTTGTGGCCTGGTAATGTCTTCTCCTCTTTTGTGATGTAGGTTCTACTCGGCAATTTTTTCCAAAAAACTCCGGTCTCATCACAGTTAAAAACTTGGTGGGGAATAAAACCCTCAGCCTCTATGTAGTCTTGAAATTCATTGACAAATTCATCAGCAGCCTTTTTATTAGCACTCGCCATGCCTCACAACACTATGGATGCCAGTCCTCTTTTTAAAATTGTCAAACCATCTGTGGCTGGCCTTAAAAACTTCAACACTCTCATCACTCGGTTCTGGTTTGTTTCTCAAAAGATCAGCATGCAACACTTTCGCTTTTTCACATATCATGGCTTCCGAAGCACTGTCACCCACTAAATGCTTCTTGTTTACCCAAATTAATAACAGCTTTTCAACTTCCTTGAGTGTTTAGGAGTGCTGCTTTGTTACCACTTTAACTCCTTTCACAACATTAGTCTTTTTTATTGCTTCTTTATTCTTAATGATGGTGGAGACCATTGTTCTAGGCATACCATAGCAAGATCAGTAATGAGAATATCGCTCTCATATTTACTTATTATTTCTTTTTTTTTTTTTGCTCAATGGTGGTACAAAGTAATTTTCTTTTCTGCTTAGCGCTATCACTGCTCATTTTCTTAGGACCATGATGAGAAAAAAAACACAAAAATACATAAAATGACTACAGAAGCTAAGACAAGACTGCAATGGGATGTGCACAGGGCAAGAGCTACTGTGTGACTAATGCATGACCCTTTATTTCAGCTGGAAAGGGTAGCGAGTCACGAGGCAATCAACATCAATAAGTTCTAGCTTGTACATCGAGTACCAAACAAATGACAAGTACCGGGACAAAATTTTCATGTCAAAATGCGTCGAGGACCAAAGTTGACAGGTTTCAAAGCAGTTGAGTACCACGGTATGACTGTATATACATCCAAGACGCTCAACAAACTCCAAGCAGGATAAACTCAAAGAGATCCACATGAAGACATATCATGGTGAAATGTCAAAATCCAAAGACAGAAAATTTTGGAAGCAGCAAGAGAGAAGAAACTTGTCAAGTATTAGAAATCCTCAATAAGATTATCAGTGGGAGTTGGGAAGAGACAGGGCTGCTGTCATCTTCTCACCTCTGGCACCTGCACCCTCCCAGGACACGTGTCAAAGCTGCTGCACGGGGCGAGAAATAGTCAGGGTTGAGCCCCAGCTGGGCCGAGGGTTCGCACTCTTCTGGTCTCTCTGACACACCTCAGCTGAAGAAATGAGTGGTGGATTGGGGCCAGGTAAAAGTACAGTGAGATAAAATTGACAGGATTTGATGACTGATTGAATATGGAGACAAGAAAAGAGAAGTCCCTCATGATTTGCAGCTTTCTGGCTTGGTTGACAGGATGATATTTTCCAAGTATGGCAAAGTTGTAAAGGTAACTATAATGAAAGATAAACATACCAGGAAGAGTAAAGGAGCTGCATTTATTTTATTTTTGGATAAAGAATCTGCTCAAAACTGTACCAGGGCGGGAAACAGAAGTGGCTCCAGCAATTGGGCTGCCGACTACCATGTAGGAGGTCCAGAGTTCAATTTCCAGGGCCTCCTGGTGAAAGGCAAGCTGGCCTGCGCAGCGAGCTGGCCCACACGGAGTGCTGGCCCGTGCAGGAGTGCTGGCCCATGCAGGAGTGCTGGCCCGCGCAGGAGTGCTGGCCGCTGGCCCGTGCAGGAGTGCTGGCACAGCAAGATGACACAACAAAAAGAGACACAGAGGAGAGACAATAAGAGATGCAGCAGACCAGGGAGCTGAGGTGGTGCAAGAGATTAAGCACCTCTCGCCCACTCTGGAAGGTCCCAGGATCAGTTTCCAGTGCCACCTAAAGAGAAGACAAGCAGACACAGAAGAACACACAGAGAACAGACAGGGAGCACAAAACAACTGGGGGTGGGGGGAGAAGAAGGGAAGAAAAAAAATCTTAAAAAAACAAACAAACAAAAAAAAACCTGTACCAGGGCAATAAACAACAAACAGAGTGATAAAAAGAAGCACTGCTATTGACAATGTAAGAGCAGCTGAGTTCATCTGAAGGCAAAACTACTTTGATAAATCTAAGTGGGCACTTAAGTTACGCCTGTCCCAAAATATGCTGGGAGAACATGAACCTCTGAAGAAGAAAGAGAAAAAGAAAAGAAAGAAAATTCCTGAACAAGAAGAAATTGAGGAAGCAGAATAAAGTGAAGATGATGGGGCAGCTCCTGCTCTCGACAGCCTCGTCAGGCCACAGCTTTCCAGCAAGCCAAAACTGAAGAAGAACAGGAAAGGTGGAAAGCCAGTTCAGGGGACCCCTCAGCCTCAGGTGATTCAAGACATCCAAGGATAAAGAAAAGCACATATTTCAGTGATGAAGAAGTCAGTGATTAAAATTAATATTTATTATGTAAATATCATTAAAATAAAAAAAATCTTAGAGCACAAAGCTCAGTTGGAGATTGAAGATGAATTTTTTTTTTTTTTTTTTTAGGAGGTACCAGGGATTGAACCCAGGACCTCATACATGGGAAGCGGGCGCTCAAACCACTGAGCTACACCCGCTCCCCCAGAATAGTCTTTTTACTATAAAATAGTAAAACTGAAAAATAATTTTAAATATCATGTTTCTATCTAAATTAGCAAATAAAAATCAAGATTTGCTAATAATCATTAATCCTGAAAACAAGAAAGAAGGTGATATTAAAAAGAGGTACTTGAGAAGCTCATTTATAAAAGCTTTATTCTGATTGGTTTACATGAATACTTTTGAAATAAGTTTAATTTTTACATCAAAAACTTCATAAAAACTGTGAAAAAAAAGTTGAGTGATTTAATGTCATTAAATTTTCAATAGAATTTTATGCTTAAAAAAAAAAAAAGATTATCAGTGGATATCTCATCAGAAACCATGGAGGGCAGGTGGCAGTGGGGTGACATATTTAAAGCCATTAAAGAAAAAAACTGTCAACCAAGAACTTGATATTTTCTACAAAATTATCCTTCAAGAATGAAGAAGAAGAGAAAAATGAAGAAAAAAAAAAAGATTAAAAAACAAAAACAAAAAAAAGAATGAAGGAGAAATTAAGAAATTTACAGATAAAAGCTGAAGGCATTCATTAGCAGAAGACCTGCTCTACAAGAAATGCAAGGGAGTCCTTTAAGATGAAATAAAAGGTGACACTAGACAGTCACCTGAAGCCATAAGAAAAAATAAAGAACATTGGCAAAGGTAACTGTATAGGTAAAAAATAAAAAACTGTATTATTGTACTTTTGGTCAATAACTGCTCTTTTCCCATATATGGTATAAAAGGCAAGTGTATAAAACAGTAATTAAAACCTATGTTAGAGGGAAAATAATATATAAAAATGCAATCTGAGATAATACCATTATAAAGAGGGAGGGATGGAGGAGGAGTAGAGCATTTTTATACTAATGAAAATAAATTGGTTATTCAAGTAATTGGTTTAAGATGTTAATTGTAATCACAAAGATAACTACTAAGAAAACAACTAAAAATATAGAGAGAATGAAAAGAAGAGAATCAAAATGGTACACTACAAAAAATCAAAATTTCTATCTCTAGCCTAAGCATCTGTGGTGGCTTGTAATTATGTACCCCAGAAAAACACATTCTTAACCTTAATCTATTCCTGTCGGTGTGAATTCTTAAATCAGACATTTGATGAGTTTATTTTTAGCTAAGCTGTGGCCAATTGAATCAGGATGGGATAGTAACTCTACTGCTGGAGACCTTATCGAGAAAGCAATAGAGAAAAGCCAGGGGGAGCAGCCTGAGGCTGGGTGTCTAAGGAAGTGGGAAGAGAAAGGAGAAGATGGCCACCATCTGCACTGCCATGTAGCAGAAAAGCCAAGGACAAAGGATCATCAGCAGACAGCCCTAGAATACCACGGTCTTCTTGGAGAAGGCATTGCCTTGACACCTCAATTTTGGACTTCTCCTAGCCTCAAAACCGTGAGCCAATAAATCCCCATTGTTTAAGCTAACCCACTGTATGGTATTTGTTTTAGCAGCTGGGAAAACAAAACAGCATCTCAAATTTATCTCGGAAATCTTAATGCCCGCCCCTAAATCTTGGTCTTCTCCCAATCTTGCCCAATTTAATATATGGCATAACCATCCATCCAGCTGGTCACACCAAAAACCTAAGAACTACCCTTGATCCCTCTGTTTTTCTCAACTCCTGCTCCATCGATGGGCACATCCAGTCTGATCTCTCTCAAAAATATAAATGGAATTCATCTACTGCAACCCTAATCCACACTAACAACATATCTCAACTAACAGGATAAATTAAGCCTTGTAATGGGGTTTTCCTGCTTTCACTTTGCCTCCTTAAATGCAGAGGGGTCTTTTAAAAATGCAAATCAGATTATGGTATGCTCTTGGCATAAAACTTCCCAATGTCTTCTTCCTATAGAATAAAACTCAAAGGCCTCATCATAGCCTCAAAGACTCTCTACTCTTCCAACTTTATCACCTACCACAGTCCATACATTCCCTCTCTCCCTCTATGCTTTAGCCACACAGACCTGTTCTTTGAGCATGCCCAGTTTGGTCTTTCCTCGGGACCTTCTCACTTCCCATTTCTACTGCTGGGGCCCTTCTTCATTTTTCTTCTCTGGCTTCTTATCTTTTAGGACTAAATTCAATGTCACCTCCTCAGAAAGGCCTTCTCTCATTCCCTTTGTCTAAACAGCCCCCTTTTTCCCACCTCAGTCACTCCATATCACATTAGCTTGATTTGTTGTCAATATTCATCAATAACTGAAGTAACCTACTAGCTATTAGTGTAACTTTCCCCTCCTTGCTCTTTGACAGCAACTCCGTCCCCTGTCTTGATTACCACTATAGAGCCAGTGCCTAGTGGAACAGCACCTAGTACATACTCAATAAACACTAGGTGAATGAGCAAACTAACAGAGATTAGGAGATTTAAAAGGGGCAGTATAAAGAGGGCTACTTTAGAATCAAAGAGCATTATGCCAATAAACTACCAAAATCCTGTAACTTGGATTAGTAAATCTCCCTCAAGAGCTAATTCATTATTGGAATAGTTTAAACACTAGAGCCAGTAAAGTAATTGTTCAATCACTCCACTGCAGTTTAGTGTATTAGCTTCTGGATAGTACACCAAAGAACACAAGAGGGACAATTCACATGAAGAAACTTCCCTTAATGAAGGTGACAAGAGGACATCAGGATTGTCTTATTTCTACTGTTATCTTTAATCCTAGGTTTTCTGATAAAGAAAGCCAAATGGGTCAGAAAGGGCAATAGCGCATTTCCCTTGAGAAGAGGGTCTGTAAAGCTTCTACATCTTAATCAGCACACTAAAAGATAACTTCTTTTCATTCTTGCTTAAGAAAAATCTTGCCACCACCTCAGGAAAACAGCCCTCTACATTTGTATTTTCATCTTAAACCACTAATTGCAATCCTGTGCCTGTTTCACATCTGTGTTGAGCACTGGAGCATATACTATCTCAGGTACATAGGTTTGCAATGATTCTGAATGACAGTACTAGATTGCTGCGAGTTTAGTTTCCCAGCATAACTAAATCAGTCTAACAGCATTTTCTAAGTTCCCTGTTCTGCCTGAATATGGCTAATAATTTTCTATAAATATCTTTCATTCCACTCATAGGGTAACTACATATATATCTTTGCTTGGGACAGTCTCAATTTGCAACCAGAATAATTAAGAGCATTCCCCTCATTCTCAAATGCCCCAGTTTGAACAATAAATTATATGGTCACTCTAACTATAGAAGAAATAAAGTTAATTTAAAATTTATCTATAGTCACAAATGACTAACTGATCACAGAGTAGTCTAAACTTAGTGAAAATCAACTAACAATACAATTTCTATGAACAGGTACAAAGAGCTAAGTTTATCCAAACACTGAAGATGAGGAACATAGTGTTGATGCTATTCTGAATAGGACTCAAAAAATAATTAGACACAGATTTTGATACTGTGCCCTAATCTTTATTTACCACATATGCAGGGAGGAAAAAAAGCCATGTCTACTCTTTATGCCATGGCCCAAACCCTAAAGACAAGCTTTTGAATTAACAAGGACAAAAATGTTATATAGTAGCCAGATGAGAAGAATATGGACCAGAATCTCGCTAGGAACTAGAGAACAAAATGATAGAAAGATCGGCTCTAGGGTAATGTCAACAAAATGGGGGAGTAGGGACTTTTGAGGACCATCCCTCCCATAAACACCAAAAATTTGGCAAAAACTGTGTGAATCAACCTCATCAGACCTCTGTAAGGTAGTCAAAGGTTTACAGCAACCTAGTGAATGCACTGCCAGGGATAGGAGGTATATGTGGGGTTTTACCTAATTTTAGCCTCCCCCAACTGCTGCCATGGTGGTCTTGAAGATGGCAGCCTGTGTGCCCAGTGTGGGCAACTAGTTCTGGAGGGGACAGAGTGGGCCTTGTTCCCAGGGAACTGTGTTTGACCTCAAGGACTGCCGCAAGGGGCTTCCCTTTATGTCACCTAACGTGGAACTCTATTAGGGCAGAGCAGTACACACCGCTTAAAAAGAATGAAAGCCAAATGAACAAGTTATTGCCAACAGGGGAAAAAAATTAGAGTTGGGGCAAACAAGAGACACATCAAAAGCCTAGGAGAAAAAGCTGTAGAGTAATACTTTTTTGGAGAATAGGAGCTCTGAAAAGCCATCACATATATGGGGAAACCTAGAAAGCCATGAGCACACTCATGACTGAATTCCTAAGTCCTGGCAGGCTGATGTCTAGGCCTAGCACAAGCAGAAAGTGAAGGCTAAGGCAGAGATGTAAAAGGCTGGGCTAAGCGTTGAAGGAGTGCCCTATTCACAGGGCCAATTTACAAAAACCCGGAGAGTGTTTTTTCTTTCCCCTTTCTTCTTCCCTTCTCTCTCTCTCTCTCTCCTCTCTCTCGTTCAACTTTTTGCACATCACAATATTCAAAACGTCCAGTTTCAAACCAAAAATTATGAAGCATACTAAGAAACAATAAAGTTGCCCAATCAAAGAAAGAAATCAACAAAAACTGTCCCTAAGGAAGCACAGCACTGGACTATGTAACAAGGACTGTCTTAAATCAATGGTCTTAAATATGCTCAAAGAGCTAAAGGAAATCACAAAGAACTAAGGAAACCAGGAAAATGATGTTTCAACAAAGAGAAAATGCCAATAAAGAGAAAGAAATTATAAAAGAAACGAAGCAGAAATGTTAGAGCTGAAAAGAACATAACAAATGAAAAATTCACGAGAGTGCTTCAACAGCAGATTTGAGCAGACAGAAGAATCAGTGAACCTTGAATAGAGGTCAAATGAAATTATCCAGTCTGAGGCACAAAAAGGAAAAAAATGAAGAAAAATGAGCAGAACCTAAGACACTTGTGGGACACCGTCAAGTGTATCAACATACACGCAATGGGAGTCCCAGAAGGAAAGAGAAAAAGAAAGAGGCGGAGAGAATATTCAAAGAAATAATGGCCAAAAACTTGCCAAATTTGATGAGACAGGAGTCTACACATCCAAGGAACACAACAAACTCCAGATTGACACCAAGACATATTATATCCAAACTGTCAAAAGCCAAAGATAAAGAAGCAGGGGGAGAAGTGATTCGCAACATACAAAGGATCCTTAATAGGCCTAACAGCAGGTTTCACAGCAGAAACCACAGAGACCAGAGGCAGCAGGGTAACACATTTAAAGTGCTGAAAAATGACAAATGGCAACCAACGACTCTATATCCAGTAAAACTATCCTTCAAGAATCAAGGAGAAATTAAGACATTCCCAGATAAACACAAGCCAAGGCAGCTATTTATTAGAATATCTGCTATAAGAAATGCTAAAGGGAGTCCTTCAGACAGAAATGAAAGAACATAAGGCAGTAACTAGAAGCCACAAGAAGAAATAAAGAACAGTGGTAAAGGTAGCTAAATATAAAAGCCAGTATTATTGTAATTTTTATTTGTAACACCTCCTTTTTTCCCATGATTTAAAAGAAAATGCTCAAAACAGTAATTATAAATCTATCTTAATGGGCATACAACATATAAATATGTAATCTTTGACAACAATATAATAAACGTGAGGAACAGAAATTTATAAGAGCAGAGTGTATATTATTGAATTTAAGTTGGTAGTAATTCAAACAAGGTTCTTAT
This sequence comes from Cabassous unicinctus, assembly GCA_029593785.1. Lineage (NCBI taxonomy): Eukaryota > Metazoa > Chordata > Mammalia > Cingulata > Chlamyphoridae > Cabassous > Cabassous unicinctus. The sequence goes on along the minus strand of JAQZBX010102595.1, from coordinate 2,527 downwards.
AACTTTAGGATGTTAATTGTAATCTCCAAACAACTACTAAGAAAAGAGCTAAAAATATTTACAGAAAAGAAAATGAGAAGAGAATCATCTACTGTTACAACCCAACTCCTGAAGGGCATGAGTTGGTGAGGCTGTGAGACCAAAGAACACATCTGAAAAAGTATTTTATCAGGCATAAACTTTACTGGGACTTACAGACAGAAGAGAATCTTAAATGGCAGCAGGACAAAGAATGAATGAAGTTAGCACTCTGCAAAGAGGAAAAATGAGGGGTGATATAAGGGGTCTCAGAACAAGGACATTCCATAGGGGTGACAACAAAGACATTCTACAGGGTGTGAGAACAGAGTTCCTGCCAGGGTTCCATGATGGTGCACATAGGGTTTGGTGCACCCATACTATGCCCATAGGATGGATGTTTACCAAGGACATTATATTAGTCAGGGTTCTCCAGGAAAACAGAATCAACAGGAGGTATCTGTAAATAGTAGGAGATTTTATAAAAGTCTCTCACGTGACGGTGGGGGTGCACAAGTCCAGATTCCACAGGCAGGCTGCAAACCGGGGGCTCCAAAGAAAGTCCAATGAAGGTCCTTGATGAGTTTCTGGGACACCTTGGCTGTCCAAAGACGAGGTGGGAAATTCTCTCTGAATGCTGAAATCACTTCCCCTTTTAAGGCAGTCAACTGATTGGATAAAGCCTCACTCATTGCTGACCACAATCTCCCTGGTTGATGCAGACATAATCAGCCAGCTATGCAGTAAACTCACCGATGACTAAAGGCCATAAATGTCCTTGAATTACAATTAGCCCAGGGCTTGCTTGACCAAACACCTGGGCACAATTACCTGGCCAGAGTTGACACATTAGCCTAATCATCACAGACATTTACTGCTTTGAGAAGATAATAATTTATGATACCATCTCTGCATTCTCTCCCCTCTGGGGAGGGTTGTTAATCTTTAAACTTATCCCTAGGTCATGCATCCCCCGCCACACAGCGGCCTACGTTGACCATAGGACAAGCACTGCATCCACACTCCACAGCACAGTATAAGAGACAACAGAATAACAGGAGTAGCATATACACAACACTGAACTTTAACAAGGGCACAGGTCCCACTTTGTGACACAGTAAGAATATCTAAAGCCATCCTATTTTGTAAAACTACCTTTTGTAGTTGGGTAGTTTCTTCATTTACTAGGAAATTGCTATTTTGAATTCATTAAGGGCTTGAGCAGTGTGATTGGCTAAAGCCCTTATGTGTTTTTCAGTGACAATTGTAGCACCACCTGGCACAAAAAATGGCCAATGGGCAAAAACACCAGGGGGCACGTGTTACTCTATATTTAGCCTTGATAGTAAAATTACCCATCTCAGGGGGTAACTAGCCTACATGAAAGATTCCCTCTTGCCATTCCATGCAGACAGGGGCAATACCATCTAGGGTAAGACTCAGCCATTAACCATCCTAAACCATTATAAACAGCATATCCTAATAAAGGCTGGGGCTTATTCACCTGTTCCCTTACAAGGGAAAAATATACAATTATAAGTCTAACTGAAAGACGGCAGCTGAATCTCAGTCTTAAATGAGAAGGTCTTGTTCCACACTTGTCAATAGGTCGTATTCTGCCATGCCAGCAAGGTGTTCCACACTGTCCAGTTTGCAGGAACAATAAGGAGCAGATCACGCTGGTCTGACAGTATACAAGCAACATTTCCATTAGTAGATAACAAAGTAGTCCAGGACTTTCAAACTGGACCGCATGACCAGCGTCTTTTATTCTGACTAGCCGCCTTCCCTGTTTCCTATACCAACCTGCCTCAACTTCCCCCTCACAAAGTTTACACCCTTATTCTTAAGGGGGAGCTGAAGGACAATGGTCATTTTCCTGTAGCTGCTTCCTGCAGTAGAACCTGCCTGATGGGGTGTGAAACTCTCTGGCTATTCTACTGAGGTTGAGGGAAGGTGAGTCCGGCACCATGGTTGGAACTGGATGAAATCCCCACATGACTAATACCTTGTTCTGGAAGGTGATGATTCTGGAAGAAATAAACTTGTTACTAAAAGAATAAAGAAAATGGTGGTAAGTGGCCCCAAGAAGGGGATCAGCCATGACATAATGGACCATGGGAATGAGAAAGGACTCCAGAGGCTGCATCTTCCCAAAGCTGAGGGGCTTGATCTTGTAAGTCTCAAATGCTGTCTAGGAAACTGCCACCCCCGGTTCCCACAGTGGTGGTCATGCCTAGGACAGCTAGGAGAGGGATGAGGAGAGGCACTGCCCTAGACATAAACTCACAGAGACAACATAGGCAGCAACAAGATAAGCATATGGCAAGCAAAATAATTGACAGTACTTAAGAGAGCCATTCTTTTATTTTATAGGCACTTTCATTAATTACTTAGAAAATGAATAAAGTTTACCAAGACTTTTAACATGTTCAATATTCCTCTGCATAGAAGAGAAATTATCATATTCATCACTTAATATTAATCAATGCACAAGTTCCTCTTTGAG
>JAQZBX010102594.1:0-11142 GCA_029593785.1 Cabassous unicinctus | reverse complement strand
TCCAAAGATAGGAATAAAAGAAAGATATCTCAATTTCCTAAAGTGCATATGTAAAAAACCTATAGCTAGCATTGTACTCAACGGTACCAGACTGAACGCTTTCCTGATGAGATCAGGAAAAAGACAAGGATGCCCACTGTCAACATTGTTAGTCAATATTGTGCTAGAGGTTGTAGCTAGACCAATTAGGCTAGATGAAGAAATAAAAGTCACCCAAACAGGAAAGGAAAATGTAAAACTTTCAGTATTTGCTGATATGATCCTATATCTAGAATCTCCTGAAAAATCCACAACAAAGCTACTAGAACTAAGAGCTGATTTCAGCAAAGTGTCAGGATACAAGACTAATAATCAAAAATCAATAGCATTTCTGTACACTACTGGTTTGCAATTGGAGGAGGAAATTTTAAAAATTCCATTTTTTATAGCCACTAAAACCATAAAATATTTAGGTATAAACTTAACTGAGGACATAAAAGGTCTGTATTCAGAAAACTGCAAAAACATTACTAAAAGAAACTGAAGAAGGCAAATAAATGGAAGGACATTCCATGTTCATTGATGGGAAACTAAATACCATTAAGGTATCAATTTTACCCAAACTGATTTACAGATTCAATGCAATCCCAATAAAAATCCCAACAGCCTTTTTTTCAGAAATGAAAAAAAAAAAAAAAAACAATTATCAAATTTATTTGAATGGCTAAGGGGTCCTGAATAGCTAAAAGATCTTTAAAAAGAACAAAGTTGGAGGACTCTCAATTCTGGGATTTAAAGCATATTACTTAGCTACCACAGTAAAACTGCATGGTATAGGCATAAAGACAGACACATTGACCAATAGAACCAAAATTAAAAAAAAAAAAGGAACTGAATCTAGAACTCAGAAATAAGCTCTCACATCTACAGTCAAGTAATTTTTGACAAGGCAGTCAACCCTCCCAGCTAGGCCCGAACAATTTATTCAACAAATGTTGATGGGAGAACTGAATAGTCATATCCAAAAGAAAGAAAGAGGACCCCTATCTCACACATTATACAAAAATTAACTCAAAATGGATCAAGGACCTAAACATAAAAGCGACAAACATAAAACTCTAGAAGAAACTGTAGGAAAACCTCTTCAAGATTGTGCGGGAGGCGGTAGTTTCTTAAACTTTACATGCAAAGCACGAGCCACAAAAGAAAAAATTAGATAAATGGGATCTCCTCAAAATTAAACACTTTGGCACCTCAAAGGACTTTGTCAGAAGGGTGAAAAAGCAGCCAACTCAATGGGAGAAAATATTTGGCAATCACTTATCTGATAAGGGTTTAATATCCATGATATGCAAAGAGATCATGCAATTCAACAATAAAGACAAACTAATGACTACAAAATGGGCAAAAGACTTGAAAAGACAATTGTCCCTATCATTCTGACATTTTTCTGTCCCAGTCTACTTTGTTCTGCTCTGCCCTATCCTATCCTTTCCCATCTTTTCCATCCAAGTAACTGCTCCTTGTGACTTACTAAGTTGATTTCGTGACCTGGGTTCCAAATCTGTAGTTTGACATCCGAGGACATCTGGGAAGTGGCAGGTCCAGCCCTGAGATGGCAAGATGGGCAGACAGGCCTGTGAGGAAAGGGGTGTCCAGGGATCCTTCTGGGCCATTTTGGTGCTCCCGAGGCATTGCAGTGTCCTTCTCACCTGGGCTGTTTTCCCAGGTTCCTTTCTCTGTTGGAGTCTTCCTTCTGGGAGGCTGACTCAGGTCAGTGTGGACCTGATGTGTCTGGGTGCAGTGTGTGGAGGAAGCCGGGACCGGGGTAGCCTGCACCCGGGTTGCACCCGGAGGAGCCGGAAGAGGACGACAGGCAGCAGCCCGGTGCTTTGGATTCCAGCTGCTTGGTGACGAGGTCAGCACTGCTGTGGAGACTGCCCAGAAGGAGCCTGCATCTGGGGACTGATGGGGTCCCTGGAGTACAGGGCTGCCGTTGGTCAGGCCAAGAGCCTCCGCAAGACACGGTTGCATTTGCGCCGGTGCCAGAGTCAAGCATGTTGGGGACTTTGGCATCTGCCCTGCTGAGCATGGCTTAGCCGATGGAGGCTGCAGAACGTTCTGAGAAGGCATCCATGGCCTCCAGCCAGACGGAGGGCGGACGCTGGCCCCCGGTGGGCCCTCAGGACACGAATTCAAGGACTAGAAGTCTCCAGGACCACACGGGCTAGCCTGGCTGCAGAGGAGGGTCGGGTCCTCGCCTCTACCAGGACGTGGGCTGCGGGGGTTGGGGCGGCCATTTTTTCGGCAGAGTTGGGGTCGAGGCCTCCTCTTGGCAGTGGCTGAGAGAAAGGCATTCCTTGTGCTGGATAGCAGAACCCATCTTCAGCCTCAAGCACTCCCTGTTTTGCTTTTGTTTGGCACAAGGACAGTGGTCGGCTCTAAAACCTTGCAGCTGTGGCTTTGCTGTGTGTGCTTAGTGGGCCAGACAGCCTCACAAAGAGGTTGGGGGTCACGTCCAGGGATAGGATGATGACAGGTATAGGTGGGAGGTGGTGGGTGAAAGTGAGTGATGACAGGTGATGGTGGGAGATGGTGGAGTGATGATGAGGTGATGAGCGGTGATGATGGGTGATGGTGGTGGTGGTGGGGCAGTGAGTGGTGATAGTGCGTGATGGTGAATGACGGGGGATGTGGGGTGATGATGGGTAAGGATGGGTGAAGATGGTTGATGAGTGATGGTGGGGTGATTGAGCGATGGGGTAATGGTGGGTAATGGTGGGCTGATGGGTTGATAATGGGGTGATGGTGGGGTGATGGGATGGCAGGGTAATAGTGGGGTGATGAGGTGATGATGGAGTGATGATGGAGTGATGGTGGTTGATGATGGGTAATGGTGGGTAATGATGGGTGAAGATTGATGGGTGATGATGAGGTGATGGGGTGATGATGGGTGATGATGGGGTATGGTAAGGTAAATGAGTGATGAGAAAGTCCCTTCAGGTACCAGCATTCCCTGAACCTTGTCAGGGGCCGAAATCAACCACAGTGCTTTCTGCCCCTGAAGGGCCTGAAGGGGTCTCAGAAGCTTGCATGCGGTCCTCAGGGGTCACCCCAGGTGAGGGGCACCTTCCCGGGCAGGGAGCCCATTTGCCATCCTCCTGCTCTACCTGCCAGAGGTCATAGGTCCCGCTTTCCCACGACATCTCTGGTGTCCACTGCAGCCGGGAACCTCGTTCTAAGATGCAGCCCTCGCGCTGTGCCTCCACACACCCTTGCTGCTGAGAAAGACGCTGCCGCTGGGGTCGTCTGACTCCAGCATCTCCCCCTTCTGTCCTCTGCCCCCCACGTGGTTCAGGTCCTGCGTTTTCCTTGTCCTTTCCCTTCCCCTTCACTCTGGGGGCATAGACGGCTCTCATCAGTCATCTGGGCTCATGTAATTAAGACGCTTAATTGAATGTCATGTAACACCTCTATTGCAGAGCCAGGTCTGCCCGGCTTTTGGGCTTTTGGAATGTCTGACACCTGAGTCCTTGGCTCCTGTCAGCACAACTGGTCTCCTCTCCTCCCACGCTGAGGTTCTGTTCTCCCTTGTGTCCTTTCAGGTCCACCAGTGCTTGCTGTGTGTGTTGGGGCTAAAACCTGCATAGAGGTCTGGACAGGGACTCCCCCTGCTGGGTCGACCCTGAATCTGCATCATCTCCCCTGTTTCTGTCCCCCAGCTGGAGGAGTGCAGGGTGGGGACCCTCCCCAGGATGGGGAGGAGGCTGGGAACCAGGACCCCGTGGAGGCTAGCTGGCAGAATCCCATTCCTGCCCAGGACTGGAGGCGAGGGGCACGTCCCGGGCTTTGAGCCGTCGGGAGCTGTGTTGGCGCTGTGATGGCAGGATGGGCCCCAGGGCCTGGCGGCAAGCCTGTGCCGCCCACTCTGTCGGGGTCCAGTTGGCAAACTTTGCAGTGACTGGGGGTCGGGTTTGGACGCAGCCCCCATCCCATCCCAGCAGAGGGGCCGGCGGGGAGCCTGCGTTCTGGGCAGACTAGGTGTCCTCTGATGCTGGGGCAAGGCCGGCACTGAGGGCGGCCGCAGTGCTGTAGCCTCACCTCCTCCTGCCTGTAGCTGAGTCAGGCCCATCCTTCAGGTGCTCAGAGGGGCTGGTGGCCCGGCCTGGGGCCCCCATTGCGGGGGTAGAGCCGGTGTAAGAGCTGCTGGGCGGCCTGCGGGACCGTGTCGGGTGTCTGCGGGGTGGTTGTGTGCCGCGCTCTGTCGTGCGCCGCGAGCCCCCGAGGTCCTGCTGGAGGCCCCCTCGGTGGTCGTCCTGCTGCTGTAGGTGCCTTGGGGACCTGTTAACTGAAGAGCCTCTTACAGGAGCAGACGGGTGCGGGGAGTACAGACCCTTATAACTAAATGTAATCGCCAAGTGCTCATGGAACACACTAATTCGTCTTTCTGCAGTGGGCAGATACCTCGTACTGTGCGGGAGACGGGGAGATTTCGCCACGGAGGCCGGTCCCGTGCCCCGGTGCTCTCAGAGTGTCCCTTTATATCTGCTCACAATGGGAGCAGAGGGCGGAGCGAGGCGGGCTTTAAACCCACCAAACTTTGCAGAGTTTTTATTTCATTTTACCCTGTGCAGTGAAATTGTCGAGTGGACGTGAAGATCGCATTCACATGATGATGTATCTATCCTCCTTCCTCGTGGGGGATCCCCGGGAACAGAGGGCGCCCCTCTCTGGGCCCGCTCCGAGGATGAGACCCGAGTCTTGGATGGGAGAGGTATGGGCGTGGGCGCCTTGCGTCCCTGCTGGCGCCTGCCCCCCAGGATTCCCCTGGCCTCAGAGACCCCGTCCCGGCCTCGCTTTTGGTTTTTGTCTCGGGCGTTCGGGCCGTGAGTCCGGTTCCTGTCTGGAGCCCCTGGGGTGAGGTCCTGCCACTGTCCTGCCTCGTGTTTCCAAGATATCCGCATGTCTACCATTTGGCCCCGCGTGGGGAGGGAGCGGGTCAGCGTTCGGGGTCGGAAACCCGGTGCCAAGGTTTGGGGAGAAGCTGGCCCACCTGGGGCCTCGTCTGGGACGGGCTTTGGAGGCCAGGATGGGCTGCCACAGCTCCAGCTTCCTGGGCCTCTGGCCAGGGAGGCTGTGGCTGGAGAGACTTGGTGAGCAGAGCTTCCGCGGGCGCTCTGGGTGTGGCTTCTCCCCCATCCCATTGGGACCCAGGCCTCAGCTTCGTGGACTTGTAATTTCTGTGCGGCGTGACACATCCGTTTAAGGGTGCAGATCCTGAGGCTTGGCTAGTACTTACCCACGAGTCTCCCCCACGATGAGGGAAAGAGCAGCTCCGCGAGCTCAGGCGGCCCCCCAAGGCACCCACTAGCTGCCCTCTGCAACCAGGGATGAGGTTCCTCTCCTTAGGGCTTCCTATACATGGGATCACACAGTTCCTATGTTTTGTGTCTGGCTGAGTTCGTCAGCCGAGGTGGTTTAGGGATCTTCCATTTCTGTTGCCGGGATTGTTTGTGTTTTGCTTTACCGGAGGCCAAGGTTTTATGTTTCCAGGTTTCGACTCTTATGAAAAAAGGCGTTATGAACATTTGCCTAAAAAAGACAATTGTCCAAAAAAATAAAAATACAAATGGTGAAATAAAATGAAGGATATTACCACCATCCCAGAACGTTCCCTTGGGTTTTCCTAAAAGATCTTCACATTACCCTCCTTACCAACACACAATAACTAGTCTATTCATTTATATGACCTTGGATTAGTTTTTCTTGTTTTAAACGTTTTAATAAATGACATCATTTAATAGCCACTCCTTTGTGTAAGTCATTTTAAAATTCTAATGAATAAATATTTTCAGATTCATCCACATTGTTCGGGTGAATCCATAGTCACTGTTTAAAATTTTAATAATATTATGTATAAATACTTCATGGATATTTATCCTTTTCTCTTAATTGGACACCTGCACATTTATCACTTTATTTAGTGTGAAGAAAGCTGCTATGAATATTATCCTACAAATTTCTATTCGATGATTGTACTTAGTTCTCTTGTGTACATAATGAAGACAAGTCTCACAAGAGCTTTTTAATTTTGTTAGAAACTGTTCAACACTTTATGCAATATTGTAACATTTGCACCCAAATGTTTATAAAATGCATGAAAAGTTAGGTTGAACAAAATCAACTCCATTGTGTATTGCCAGACTTGTTAATTTTTTATATTCTGAGTTGTGTAGTAATAAATCATTGTGTTTGGAATTCCCTTTCCTTTGAGAATATATGAATTGAACGACATATTGAGTCATTAATCACTTCTTTATGAGTTTAAAAGAACTTAATTTTCTACAATATGCTCTCTGATCAATATGGATATAAATTAGAAATCAATACTATAGAAGTTTTAAATTACACCATGTATTTAAACAATCTTCAAGTCAAAAATATCACAATTGATGTTCAAAAGTATTTTGATTGAATGATGTGAAAATACAACACATAAAAATTGGTAGAAAGTTAAAAAGCAGAGCATAGCATAGAGAGAAGTTTAAAAGTGTAAGTGCCTGTAATAGAAAAGGAGGAAAGTCTATCTATCATTTCTATCTGAAGAAATCAGGAAAAAAGTGATCATCCAATAAGTAGAAGAGTATAAATAAATGATAAAGAAAACAAAAAAGTAAGAAATGTAAAAAGTTTTATTTTCTTTAAAAGATCTACCAGATTAAGTTCTACTTAAATATATCGGGAATTAAAGAGAATGAAGTCAAATATAAAAATCAGTAATGAAATAATAGTTTACTGAAAGACAGGCTCTATATATGGAAATAAATAAAAATTTAAAAATTTAAAAAAATTATTGCAAATGATAAAATTTGGTCTCAGTGAAATAAGAATTTTAGAAAATTGTCCTCCACATAACCTTAGGACCTCCCAGTATGGAAAGACTTCTTTGCTAGAACGGTGAGTGAAATAAATGTATTTGTTTCATATTTTTATTGTGTAAGAAATATTTCATATTTGAAAGTTCCCCAAATATGTAAATCAATATTTTCTAAATGAGCAATATATATTGTTACAAAGTGAATATAAATTTAACATAATATGAAAGTTCTTTTTATATTTTCAGATTATATACTGCAAATATTCTTTGAAAGTAACCATTTGTTGAATTTTTTGTAGAATTTCAATATTATGAAGAAGTATTAATGATTATCTAAAAGTGCTCATCAAATACTCCTTCCATTTTTTGGCAATATATCTGCATGAGGCTCCATTTTCTCTAAAGAATGAATAGAGACACAGGTAGGAAATTCCAGCTCTTTCTTAACATGCTCGGTTTAAAGAGATTTTCATAAATCCAAAACAATGTCTAATTATGTCTTGATTTTAGAAATGAACAAATTTTGGACACAATGTGTTAATATATTAATTTATACAGGATTCATTAGGTTTAAGAAATTAAATAATTATTTAAACTTATATCCGTTTTAATTTCTAATATGGTAAAGATATATGTAAAAAATGTATATATGACACTTAGAAATTTCATTGTGTCTTCATTATTGTTAAGAGTGTAAAAGGGTCACCAAAAACAGCAATAAATTGAGAAGTGATGATATATAAATTCCATTAAATTATACTTTCAAAAGTTCAGGAAACCTCAGGTAACATATTTTTGGCATGTATTTTGCCCACCAGAATCCTCATTTGAATTCTTTTTTTCCATGGAAATAAAGAGACTGTGGCTTTATTAGATGCCTGTTGGTCATTATTTGTTAATTAGATGCCTGTTCGTCATCCTGGGAAAATGTTCAGGTTTCCCTTCACATAGTCAGATGTGATCCACCAATATTTCTGTGATTCACCTCAAGGTTTCAGATATCCCCTTCAAATGTTAGATTTCCTGAGGCTTTTGTTCTGGCCATAAGTGCTTGCATTTTCTTAGTATATTCTGTCTTTTTGTTTATGTCACATATTTATACATTTCCAAAGGTGCTTAGGATGAGTTCTGTGGAAGCCTAGAACAAAGCTTAGAACAAAGTCTTACCCACATGTACCCCAGAGTTGTCAACTTTCATTTTGTTTATAACTTCTGGGGTGACTGCTGTCTTAGGTCCCATTGCAAATAAAGCTTCTCCTAAAACTCTTCTCACACCATGTTTTATTCCATCATGCTGCAATCATAAATCCTATCATCTAAGACTGGAAAGAGAGTTCAACATTATCCTAGGCAGAATTTTCAACAGATGTGTTGAGTTCCCAATGAGGGAATTTACAGATTAAAAAATTCTTAAAAATGAATTCCAAAGTTTAATTTATACTTGTTATTTTTTCTTAAAATTATCTAGTTTAATTGGTTACATGTAAGCTAGTGAATTTTATATACCTGTGTGAAAGTTTTTCATACCCAATATCACCTTCGTTAAATTCATGCAGTCTTCTTAAAACAAATTCCACTTTGTAATATGTCTTTGAATATTTTATATAATTTTAAACTAAAAATAAAGAATGCCATCATATGGAGAATACCATGTCTTTATAGGAATATCTAGACAGGTGCCTATACCTTTGAGAGAACTTCAAGTTACTGGATACTGCCATCCTGGAAGAAAATATTGAGTGCCTTGGGTTAGAGAAATCTACAGCTAAAATTTCTTTTCTTTCATTCACTGTTATACAGGTATAGTAGCTACATAATAAAATAATAGAGCTGAGACACAACTGCACAATGAGGAAAAGTTAAAGTTGGAAAACAGGAAGAGCTGCTTCCCTCATTGAAAAGATGTACTATTAAATCCCTGCTCACCTTTTCACTCTGTTATTACTAGGGAAGCTTTTTTATCTTCCTGAGTTCTTGATGAAAAGATGCATGCTATGCTAATTCATTTAAGCTTTCTTCATGATGAAGTACAAAGACTCAGTACTTAGAGTGGGGTGAGATGTAGCAATAAATGGTATGTGATTTTTCCCTCAGGACACCACATAGCTCATAACATTGATACAATTTTCCCACAAATAAGATGTTCAAACATATCCTCTCAAGATGGAAAGCGTTTTGTCATTCTTTCCCAAAGTCTGAGCTAGCATTTGAAGCTAAAATATATTAACCTTTTAATATCTTATAATTCAATAACTGTAATTCTAGCTTTCTACTTTAAAATTGATACCTAGAAAATATTCTGCCTTAATGAAATTATCCTCCTTCAAACTTTATCTGCAGTTTTTACAATGGACCTTCCAAGTTTATTATGTCTCAGTACATTTTATTCAATATAGAAACAAATATTTCATTAATATAAGTATTATGTTTTCCAAAAGTAATAATCTTAATAAAAGTATGATTTTTTAATATTCCCCCAATAACTAAAATATAACCTTATATTATATTTTGTTTTAAATATTGCAATAATTGTGAACTCCATGATGGAGTTTTTTAAATTGGTTTGTTCAGACCTGGGTCATCTGCCCAACTGTTCCCTGGGAAGAGACAACACTGCCAACTTTACAGGCAAGTGTCCCACTTATGAAGTCAGGAGTTCCATTTCAAGAGCTTTACATGTATTAGATATGGGTGGTTTGTGTGGGGTTTTTGTGTTTTTGTTTTTTTTTGCCAATTTTCTCCCTACAATATGATATTGAATTTTAAGGATTTTTAATATTCTGCATTGATATTTCTGAGTGTGTATTTTATTTATTTTGTTGGAATGAGGTAAGCTATTAGTCTTGAAACTTAAGTTTTTCCTCAAGTATTTTCCTAGATTTAGAAAATAAATTTAATCATCAATTTCATTTCTATCTCAGACTAGAAAGATTATATATTTAAATCATATATACAGTATTTTTGAATTTTAATTCTATATTATAATAAATGTCCTTCAAATATACTTTCAAATGCTTGAAATTATGTATATATCTGTAATTTACTTTAGCAGCATTAGCAGTCTAACTATATTTAATCTGAGACTTCTTTTATTCATAGCAAAACACAGACTGAAAACATCCCTCATCATTTTAAGTATATTTACAAGATGACTTAAATATTCCACTGTCTCAAAAATTGCTTGATTATATTTTCATCAATTGAAATTGTTTACATTCTTTCATTTTCAAATTCAGGATTTCTTTTAATATTGAGCAGTCCTCTTAGGCACCCTAGGGCTTGTTCAAAATTGTGAATGAGCTATTTGAAAGCTATTAGTATTTCTGCACCTGGGAGCTACCTGGCTGGTGAGCTTTGCTTTAATGATATGTACGTGTGGAATTAGCAAGAATTTGTAAGGGGCCCTTCATTGCCACTTGGCAGGACTTATCTTGATCTGGCTTAATCCATAAAAGTTGTCCTTGGTTTTCCTTGACAATATACTCAATTTCTAGTTCAATAGAGAAGCAACCTCAGACAGACATTTTCAGACCTGCACATGGCTGCCTCCTGAGTACTCCTTGTATTAAATGATAAAGCTGAGTTAAGGTTTCTTCAATGAAAGTATAAGTCAATGTACCAGGTTTCTGAATTACATATTCTTTCCCTCACCCAAAGGCTCCATACTTGTGATTTTTAAATTGCCCAGCCTCAACTCCTCTTTCTGCTTTTACATATGATACCATGTAAGTCTTCCTTTCCCATTAAATAGATGCCAGTTTTTGTATATTGTCTTCCAAAATGTATTAAGATTAATTCATGAATGCATTTACATTGTCTTCACAATGGATGTTCACAACTTTTTAAAGTTTCCTTTGTTATTATTTCTATAGTATCTTTCCAGGAACAGAGGCAAATGCATTTATCTTGGATTAAAAGACTGTTGAAGATTTTAAGGAAATATAATAAATGAAGATGCTTATATTATATACCCAAAATAAGATTTTTAATGGTGATAGAAAAGAACATGGGTGGAATATGTTTAGATATCAATTATTTTGTCCTCAGAACAATGCTGGTCCTAGCACTGAGGATTCCATAACATTTACATTCATCACAAAGTCCTTATTTTCCCACACTTCCCTACATTAACATGTTACAGTCATCAGTTCAGGTTTGGTTGATCTGTTTCCCAAGTTAGAAATATAATGTTCACCCTTTCTTCTAGAAATTAGGAAATGTAGAGTTTAAATTTTTTAGAGCAGAAAGAACAAAATCTATTGGTGAACTAGGGCATACGTGGAACT